>CACRXK020001735.1:0-50438 GCA_902702795.2 Paramuricea clavata
CAGCCCTGCGGGTTCCCAAAGAGTGTGTAGCCCATGTATATCATAGTACAAACCATAGAAATAAAATTAAAACAATATATTTCATTTCAAATGCTTTTTTTTCTCATTAATGTACAATAACTAGGGAATTTTATGTAAAGTGCAATTCTACATTCTCTTCGATTGACTTGAATATGTTTATGGCTAGCATTTATTTGATGTACTGCAACAAATCCACTAAGTTTCAATGGACATAGCATCTCCCTATTTGAAATAAGCCATAAGGCATTATATTTGGTATTTTAATTAATATCTTAATTATTACAGAAATGATTGCACAAGTCATGCGTTTTGACAAATGTTGATCTATATTTTCAATATTAACCCCATTAAGCACCAGCGTTCTCCTCTCAAGACAGAGTAAAAAAAAATAAAGTAGGTCGCAATGCGACTCAATGGGTTAACTATAAACACGGGCAAATAGGCCAGTTAAACCCATTAAGCACCAGTGCCCTTACCTTGACGAGTAAAATCATCTGGTGTTAGACAGAGTAAAATAATAAATTAGGGCAGAATGCGACTCAATGTGTTAACAACACACATGGGCAGATAGGCCAGTTAACCCCATTAAGCACCAGTGCTCTCCCCTTAATGAGTAAAATCATCTGGCGTTAGACAAAGTAAAATAATAAATTAGGGCACAATGCAACTCAATGTGTTAACAACACACATGGGCAGATAGGCTAGTTAACACATTAAGCGCCAGCGCTCTGCCCTTAATATTGTCCTGCGATAGGCAGAGTAAAATAATAAAATAGGCCGCATTAGGGCACAATGCGACTCAATGGGTTAACTATGTACACATGGGCAGATAGGCTAGTTAACACATTAACCGCCAGTGCTCTCCCCTTGATGAGTAAAATTGCTAGCGTTAGATAGCCAGAGTAAAATAATAAATACTTAGTGCGCATCAGGGCGCAATGCGACTCAATGGGTTATTAACATCAACAATGTTTCAAATGTCAAATCTGCCATGCTCAATATAATCATAGATTCGACTATTAATTTGACATGTAAGTCAGATGTCCTGTATACAACAACAACATCAATATACAGTATACTATTAATTAATTAATCAATCAGCCACAAAATTGTCAATCGTGTATTATTCTCGGCCTAAAAACTAAACCTATTAATCCTAGATTGGTGTTTAGTTTGGCTTTTGCTGCTACTGAAACGACTTTTATATAATTATGTGATTACAGCTCGGAATTACAGTGGGTTCTGCATATAAAGATTTTCTCTGGATTCGATGTTTCACTATTTAGTATCGAGTAAAAATTATCAACAAATAATTATGGGTCAAACGAGGATGAGAGTATTTTAAAGTTGAAACATAGTTGCAGAACACTCATTAAAGCTTTAATAATATTTTGTTCATCTGGAACTTGAAATGTCCTTTGTGTATTGATAAGCAATTCATGCATGACTTTCATCCTGATTTGACAGAGGCTATATAAATCTAAAATACCAGTTTAAAAACTTACATTATCAAATGAACCAGTGTTGCCAGTATGCCTGATTCAGGAGATGATTCATGATTGGGCAAAGTTAAACTAGACTGGGCTACTAGCAAATGATATGTCGCAGGATTTGAGCTAGTAGTGAACTGGATATTTCAATGTTGTGTGCACTTTTTTCATCGTCGCTGTTACTTTCAACTAGAACCTACATATACAAAAAATAAATAATCTTACATTCGTATCGTAAACGTGAAGCTATAAGAACATATTTTGAATAATTGATGTCCGCTGTCGTGATTTGGCCATCAGCAAACAACAGTCGTCGACACGAAGGTGAAGAAAGTAAATAACATTTGCCAGAATTAGGCTAGCACAGCACGAGACGTTTCTTGAACGTATTTTCCTAATAAATTGTTTATTTGTTCAAAATATACTGCAACGAACGAGGTTTTACGCTTGTATTTTATCCGTATCCCTCGTCACAGAGTATATCCTTACTCTGTGCCCTCGTCACAGAATAAGGTACACAGAAGGCCGACTTCTTCGTTTTTCCTATGATTTTCCTATGATTTTGGCGTAACTCGTGATTCGTCATCAAATGCTGACGCCATGGTCCTAGCCAGTGCGCGTCTGAGAGGCATTCACCCCCCTGACATCATTCAAAATGGCGGATGTCCAGGGGGGGAATGCCTCTCAAACCCGCACTGGCTAGGACCATGGCGTCAGCATTTTGATGATGAATCATGGCGTGGCAGCGTTACTCGAGTCGACCTTCTGTGTACCTTATTCTGTGCCCTCGTCGAAGCAAACCCAACGGCCAACGTTCGATAATGGCGCCAAAAGTTAGTACGCATGCTCGAGAATGATCGCAAACCCGATTGCTTACGGGCGCGTGCATTCTCGTTCCCAGTTCCCGCGATCATTAATATTAATATTACACCTAGGCCTTATTCTATGATTACACGTTCAATTCTCGTGATTAATTTTTACAAATACCGTATTTATATTTACGATAATATTACTAAAAATCTGGAAAACAAATTTCAATACCCTACAAAATGAAACATCAAATCTCACCATGTATAAATTAATCCAAAAAACGTCCTCTACTTTTTCTTTGCGAGCATGTGCATTCTTTAAGGACTTTAAGTTTTATGCGGAAGTTAATTTGATACGATCATACGACGGACGATCGACACAATTAAGAGTCGATTTGACGGAAGGGTCGATTTGACGCAATATTAATAGTCGATTTGACACAATTAAGAGTCGATTTGACAGAAGAGTCGAATTGACATATTTACGAGTCGATTTGACAGAAGGGTGGATTTGACACATTTAAGAGTCGATTTGACAAAAGGGTCAATTTGACACAATTAAGAGTCGATTTGACACAAGGGTCGATTTGACACATTTAAGAGTCGATTTGACAGAAGGGTCGATTTGACACAATTAAGAGTCGATGTGACAGAAGGGTCGTTTCGACAAAAGGGTCGATTTCATTCCAGGGTCGATTTGACCTATGCGAGAGTCGTTCCGCGATGGAGAGCCGAAACGAAGCTCATAGGGGCCAATGTGTTGATCAAAAGCGGCCCCTTTATGTGGGGCCAAAACAAACCCGAACGTGAGAGTCGTTTTGGTCTGTGGGGCCATATTGGCAATTGATGGGGCTAAATTGGAAAATGATGGGTCCGTTACGGCAAAGGGTAGGGACAATTTGGCTTTCCTCCATACCCAAAATGGCTTCGTCGGTGCAGATCCAGCTCTCCAATGCCAAAATGGCTTTCACATAGGGCCAAAACAGCTTTGGCTCCAAAAGGGCTGAAACGGAATTTGGGGTCGATTTGGCCCTTTTTAATTTACCGTGTATAGCTATCTTTCAATTAAGTTGACAAAGACAATAGTCAGATGTACAATAATATGAGTGCTGTATAAATGAATAATGGGAATAATGATAGTTTTCAATAAGTTTACTGTAACACCTCAAATATATTATGAATACCAATTTAATTTGTATTCCATGAGGCTAATGATGTACGTGTTAAAATAGTATATTTTTCACCGTTCAGTTGTACATTTAACTATTGTTTGTGACACTAATCTTAATTGGAATAGCTGTATTATAATATAGAACAAGTGCAAATTGCACGTGCATCTGTTAAACCTTTCAAGCTAGGGTATATATATAGTCTTGGTAGCCTGTGCTACAGCCATACAAATCATTGTTGCTTATTCGTGCAAGTGTTACAGTATTCACAGTTATAATAATTCCTCTTTATCTTCTGATGTGTCCACTGGTAAGTGCTTGGTGAATGTTCCTCTTGCGTTTGTTTAGCTATGCCTATAGTCATCAAATACAGCGACAATTTGTCTATAATGTTGCTAATGTATCTATCTGATGATATATCTGCGAAGAAACCTTCATGAAAATGATCATATATTGTTGATTGCAAATGGTTTCAATTCCAAGAGATGAGATAAAATAACATTTTCTTTGAAGATTTGTGCTTGTGAGAGTTTGACTTAATTCCTGCAGCTATATGTCGAAGTTGTTTATCATTTCTGCAGATATCCCTCCAGTCGCTCAACTTTAATATCAAACTAGGAGTTACTATCGCAAGGAAAATGCTGCCGATATGTACATGTAGGATGTGCTACAAAAAGAGCGTTTTTCACTGTATGTATGATTTATTGTCTTACACATCGTCGTTCCTCAGTTACCTTCGTACAATTATATCTTACATCTAATCTTATGAAAAGTATATTTTAATATACTTAACAGTGCGACTTTGATAGTTGACACATAATATAAATGATAAAATGTGAATATTATTGAATGATTTTGTCACTCGTACAACTTTTAATTTGGCTATTCAAACAATTGATTTAAAATAGTTGAATTTATACTTACTGGGATGTTATTGCTTATTGGGATGTTGAAATTATGTTTGTTTTAAATACATTTAATTGATATTCCATAAATTCATTTTGTATGATTTCATTGACCTTGACGTTGTTCAAAATCATTTTGTATTGTATTGAAACTGTATGTCTATGACCTATGTTATGTACTATATTAACCCATTGAGTCGCATTGCACCCTGATGCACCCTACTTTGAACAGTATTTTACTCTGTCTAATGCCAGACGATTTTACTCATCAAGGGGAGAGTGCTGGCGCTTAATGGGTTAACTGATCTATCTGCCCATGTGTCTAGTTAACCCATTGGGTCACATTGCACCCTGATGCACCCTACTTTGAACAGTATTTTACTCTGTCTAACGCCAGATGATTTTACTCATCAAGGGGAGAGTGCTGGCGCTTAATGGGTTAACTGATCTATCTGCCCATGTGTCTAGTTAACCCATTGGGTCGCATTGCACCCTGATGCACCCTACTTTGAACAGTATTTTACTCTGTCTAACGCCAGACGACTTTACTCATCAAGGGGAGAGTGCTGGCGCTTAATGGGTTAACTGATCTATCTGCCCATGTGTCTAGTTAACCCATTGGGTCGTATTGCACCCTGATGCACCCTACTTTAGTATTTTACTCTGTCTAACGCCAGAGTATTTTACTCTGTCTAACGCCAGATGATTTTACTCGTCAAGGGGAGAGCGCTGGCGCTTAATGGGTTAACACGCCCAAAATCTGTACTAAAACTGCTAATTCTGTTTTGTGACTGGCACAGTTTAATCAAAGAATCCTCCCGTTGAACCAGAGCCTTCACGATATTTCAATTTATTATTAACTGAAGGCTCTGGAATCCAGGATAGCTTGCCATTGAATACAGTGCAATGCTTATATTTCTGAATGAATAAGATCATGCATACTCAGAACAGTCAGAACTGCAAAACTATATTGTTAGAAAGAAGTTGAAGTTGTGAGCATTATTGTGGTAACACAGCCATATATATATATATATCAATGTATGTCAGTAGAATCATGTTTATAGGCTTTATATATACCTGAGGCAGTCTTATACAAGTCATATCTTATACAAAAGTCAGTTGATATGCTATATTACATGTAATTGCTGATAAGTCCATATATGCAGACAACAATCCACACTGGGTAGCTCTAGGAATCTTGTTAAGCCTGATTTAACAACATTCCGCGTTTGTTTTTAAACTATAAACATCTAGAAATAGAACGTACCGAACACTATTATATACTCACTGCCTTTGGCTTTGCACATATTAAGTGAGATAACAAACAAATAAACTAAAAGTTAATTTGCTTCTTGTATCAGCATAAAGGCATTAATCATTACTGTCGATTTGGTCGGGAATAGATCAGTGATTCAGTGGGTATTATAATTGCCGATATATTCTTGAAATCATATTGTAATTTCAATGCCTCTATATCGAAGTTTAATACACTAAAGTGACTAAACAAGTATAAACAGCAGATTTAAATACAAATGCCTTCATGTATTATAAAATATATCACCAGACAGGTAGACAGGGCACACGGCACGACTACATCACTATACGAGAACGAAATAAAGCCATCCTTACCTGAATTATTCAAAATATTGTCGATCATTCATTCTTGCGCCAGAGACACAAAATAACACCGTGCTTTATTTACCCATTCATCTTCACAAATATTACTCGGAATTTTTATGGAAATTCGCATTATTTTATGATTTTTATATTTCTGTCCGTTTATAACAGTCGCTCTAAGAATAGGTTCGGTTGCAATACTACTTGTCGATAATACTAACACAAATGTGACACTTGCATTCCGAAGACAATGCGGATTTCGGATAAATCATCTTTGGAGTTCCCTTTCGCTGTGCCATAGCTTGAGAGCTACTGAACACTGTACTTTGACTTTGTATAAGTGTGCATTCGACCTTTATTTTCTTTGCGTTGATAAATAATGGGTCCACTTCAAGGTGTAAAACAGACCTCCAGCCATGCAAATTATATCAAGTAGGTGTAAAAAGCTTTCAAGCGGTGACATATTTCATAAAAGATGACACAAAAACCGACAAAACCCAAAATATGGGTTAATACAGAGCGTAAATGGCCTTATTTTCCGTAGGCATAATTATAGATTTTTTCGTTTTCGCTAGTGAATTCCCCCTACCACTTTTCCCTAAGTGGCAAAGAGGCGCCAATTCGAATTACCCCTAAAATTTGGGGGTTCACTTGACCAGAGGGAACCAGGGGCTTCGCCGGAGCCCGAGCGCAGGAAAAGACCCTGGCTTGCGAGGTTGTGATACCATTTGAATTACGTCTCAAAAACAGTGTTGGAAATTTATCAAATGCTGACCCATTACATAACATTATCGTTTTATATCGTTGTATAAAAAACATTTTGATCTCATGTACGGAATTATTTCTTAACCCAGAGACATAGCCAAAAGACCAATTAGCACAAACGTCCTTGTAATTTTATTGAGATAGAGCCAAAACTGAGGATTTCAGAATGCTTTATCTGTACCTTCCCAAAGTTGTAGAAAAGATAATTTATGTTGTTTACGTCCAACATGCATAATATAACAATAACATAACTCAAAATGATTCGAGCAAAACCGGTCTTTTGTTAAAGGTGGCTCCCAATAGTTTTGATTGTGCAGCACACAATATATATATTGCATTCAAAAAACCATTATTTTATTATCTTGCAAAGTATGATCACGAAACTTGGCCACATAACTGCTACAATATAGCGAATTGGGTATAAATAAAGGAGTTGTTGAAAATCCCCGTTGCCATGGTAACAAAGCGACTTTAAAAAGGGCCAATTTGCAGAGTCTTTGATAATTTTTTGATAATTTCTTCGGTAAAACTTTTAAAATATTTGCACACAGTAATTTATCTATAATTCCTTCAAATGATAGCATTTAAAAAAATCGTACGAATATTTTTTCTTTACTCCTCAAAAATCCCTGTTTTTGAAATAAAAAATTCGGCTCGTACAATTTTCTTAAAACTTGCACATTTTACGTACTTCAACATTACAGGAAAGTGTGTGAAGTTTTAAAAAATTTTACCGTGGGAAACATGAGAAAAATACATTTATTTTTATCAATGCGACGTCACAAAAATCAGGATTTCAATTTCCTCGCACGACCAGCCGACAATCCCACGACAATCCCAATCCTCACAATACAAGGCTCGTGCGTGTATATCACGACGCAATTTTAAAAAACCCGCCACGCGTGCACGTCGACCACGCGTGTTGCGTGTAGCACTACTAATCTCGCGCGTGGACAAAATTTCCGCGACACATACCTAAAACTGTAGGGGGCCGCCTTAAAAGGAAGACTGATTAATAGAAATTGGTCTTTTAAATTTTCAGTAACATAATCGTTTGTCGTCATCGATCCGTGTCGTTGAACATTGAAAAAAGTTGTCGTGAAATTAGTAAAGATAAAATTGCAGTTTGTGAGAAAACTGCAGGTCTATAGAGCGGAAACTTTTCAGATTTGAACTCAGCATGTTCGAAAGTGTTCGTTCTAGGCACTTTTCGTGGTCAACAGCATGCGGCCTAATAGTGTCGTATAGCTTTATATATTGTCGTATAGTCTTGTATAACGATGTATAATTAACAATTAGACAACGAAGCCGAGTTGTCTATGAGCGAATAGTCAACGAGGCGAAGCCGAGTTGACTATTCGTTCAGAGACAACGAGGCTGTGTTGTCTAATTGTTTTAGTATAAACCACATAAAGAAAACGGAATTTTTTACTTGACTTTTATGTAAAATAATAACGTTTTAACGAAATGAGCGTTTAAATGGCTTCCTTGCATGGCTTTGGCGACATTTCGTCTTGGCTTTGTTGACAACTACTAAGTGTTGCGAACTCCCAAGAATGACTTGAAAAATACAACTTGTGAGTTTTAAAAAAGTTAAAAAACATGTCATGAAACAGTACAATAGTAAGAGACCGTTATAGGAGCAAAGTTTGGTTAAGTAAAACTTATTTAAAAGAAGGAAACAAGGCTTAAAAAATCCAAAATTTCGAACACAAAATGGCTTCCCGAATTTTTATTAAATTAGTAAATAAAGTTTACGTCGTTAAAAAGCCGAATAAAAATGCACACACATGCAAAAGAATCCGATTATCCGAATGTCTTTGAAATCTTTAACATATCTGGAACATAAAGAGGCAAACTATTTCCATAATCTAGTATACATAGACAATAGTTTAGATTAAAATTTAATCGAAAAACTCGACTTAAAAAGGCTCGAAAAAGACGAAAAACAAACTCGGCCAAAATCTCAACATTTAAACGAGAAAAACTCTTTAAAATGACAGCTAAATACATGAACTCGTACTTAAAACAAGCACACACTAAAGAGGTTGAGAAAATAGGGGTAAATAACTACAAAGTATTGTTGAATTTCAACGATTCTGCTTGGAATATTAACAACCATTCTGCACATTTTAAAAAATCGCCTGTCACTTTCATGTTCAAAACTACGAGCAAAGTTGAGAAAACTTAAAATTTTTACCGCATATGTCAGCAGTTTCCAAGAGTCTTTGTTTGTGTGTAATCCAGAACCAAAATTAGACCATTTTGATAAGCTTTTTCCCTTTAAATACAGCTTTTAATGCTTTTAAAACGGCGATTGACTCTCGCGCCCTTCGCCGCTGTTGCTACTAGTAGGCTATCACTAATAGCCTACTAGTAGCGTAGCCAATCAGAACGCACGATACATGATAGCCTACTAGTAGGTTTATACTAATGTTGTATAGTCTCGTATAGCCTTACATATTATTGTATAGTGTCGTATAGTGTCGTATAGTCTTATATAGTGTTGTATAGTCTTGTATAACGTTGTATAGTGTCGTATAGCATTATGTAGTGTTTTATAGTCTTTTATAATATAGCATTTGTAAATTCTGAACTTCAACTTGGAAACGTCAGAAAATTTCTTTTTTATGTTTCTTTGTGCTATATTATAGAACAAATATAAAACATTTTTTCCGTATTGATATGCAATTATATCATCACTCGTGGAAATTAGGAAAACTCGAAATAGACCTTATGCATAATGACGTCACAAGGCTTGATGCCCGCGAGTAATGCAGGCTTTAGTAGTCATCGCCCGGGAAAATTTAACAATTCAAAATAGCCAATATCGAAATTTTTCCCGGGCGATGACTACTAAGACCAGCATTCCTCGCGGGCATCAAGCATTGTGACGTCATTATGCATAAGGTCTATTGTGTGAAAACACTCCACCGTTAGGGCGTCGTGTTCCCACACAATTTCTGGTTTTCCCAATTTACACTCGTGTTGATAACTTGATATAACTGTATATCAATACGGAAATTGTTTTATATTTGTTAAGTATAACATTGTACAGTGTTGGACAGTGTCGTATAGCCTTATTATAGTATTGTATAGTCTTGTATAACGTTGTATATAAGTTTATAGTATACAAATAATGAATGTTTTTATTCGTGCAATGGTAAGAATATTTTCATTCGGTGAAAGATGGAATGTTCCATTCAACGAGGCGATAGCCAAGTTGAATGGAACACATTCCATCTCTCACCGAATGAAAATATTCTTACCATTGCACGAATAAAAACATTCATTATTTGTTTTAAATAATACCAAAAGAGACTAATTTATTGAAAGGTTTACTGTAAGCTCCCGCCATTTTGGCGACTCGTATTTGCTTTAAATTCTATTTAGTAAGTTTCGAATATCGGGAGAGAATAAACTGCGATCACCGCGCGAGCAGCATTTTGACGGATGCGATTTATCGAAAACACAAAGAGTGCAATGGAATAAAACGTATAGTACAATTGCACTCGCAAAGAGTGCAATATAACGTATTCCATTGCACTTTTGGAAATGGAATTTTCTATTCTATATCACGTGACCATAAACAACCAATTAAACGATCAGAATTCAATAAGGTATTATAATTATAACATTG
Source organism: Paramuricea clavata (assembly GCA_902702795.2). Taxonomy (NCBI): domain Eukaryota; kingdom Metazoa; phylum Cnidaria; class Anthozoa; order Malacalcyonacea; family Plexauridae; genus Paramuricea; species Paramuricea clavata. Next base: position 10,417 of record CACRXK020001735.1, read on the forward strand.
TATAGTCTTGTATGGTCTCGTATACAGTAGTCTCCATACTTCGTAAAGTGTAGTATAATGTTGTATAGTCTTGTATAGACAGTATAGTGCTGTAAGTTCATTAATAAATTCTCCTTCTAACAAGATATGTAACTTTTGACAGTTCTTTGTAAAAAACATTATACAGACAGACAGGATATATAATGTTGTATTATACCTCAAATTCAAATTGTCCAATCAGGAAGCTTAGTTTGTGCGACGTGAGCATGATAATCGCGATATCACGCCTTACGTCATCAATAAGCGAGCCTGCGTTCCTTTTGACAATGTTTCACCCCATGTCCCCCGGAGAACATGGGGTGGAACATTATTCGCGTAGACCACGCGAGACAACACGCATGACAACAACATGGCCGACAAAATATAAATAGTATTGATGAGTGATGAATAATCAAATTTAAACCTGGGGATTTTTTAAAATTTTGAAGCAAATTTTGAAAAATGTTGTCATTAATATTCCAAACAATATGTGATTCGAAAGAAAAGCGACGATACTTGCATTAATCCGGAAATAAAACATCGTATTCACGAAGGTATGTGTCAAATTTTTAATTTTCAACTTGGAGGCTTATAATTTTCGATATAATATATCATTTATAGACTCTCCGCTTGGGGGATTCGGCGAAATATTACCCACAGTGTTGATATTTGCCCTATAGTTTGAATATCATCAGTCATCACTTCGGTTAATATTTCCCCGAATCCCCCTCGCTCCAGGTCTATAAATGATAAATTTTTCCATTATTAATAGTGTTAATAGTCCTTGGCTCTTGTGCATTATATTATTCCATTATTAATAGTATTATTACCTGTGAGTCATTCTAGGTTATTACTCTGGAAGTGACCACACTTGACTTTGTGTCTAAGAATATTGCAAAATTCCGCAAATTAACCTTAGTGACAATCGCATAATAGCTAAATGAGTAGACTGAGGTAGCCCTTCGGGCCACATTGTACTTATATTGTTGGAGAAATAAGCCGTGGAATGACCCAGAATTACTTCATTTTTATTACCACTTATTGTTTGGAGTGCTCAGAAAATGGACCTGTTTCATTAGAACTGTTTTTTAATTTTAGATAATTAGTATATTGTTGTAATATATTTCATTGTTTAAAATAATTATAATAGTGTTATGTTTCCCATTATAGTGTTATTTTGTTTTGAATTATTCGCGGATTATAGACAAATTTTGAACAACCTAACCCAGAGGTTTGACCTTGTGGCAGCGATTTCCTTGCGTTAGTAACTTCTAATATTATATCTTAAATTAAAATTGTCCAATGAAAAAACAGCATTTGTACCACGTGGTTGGGTGATTTTTGTATCTGCGAAGCAGATATATATGCCATCGCAAACGTGCCGTGACCGTACCGTCCGTATCCCTAGCCATTCAGCGACGGGCTTATATAATTCAGCCAATTTATGCCAATTTTAGCCAATCAGCGATCAGTTTACATCAATTGTTTACATCGTGCCCGCATCTAACCTGCGAACGGGCATACTTTAGCCTCGTCAGGCCTCGTGTATAAATCGTGTTATTCTTTCAAAAATATCTTGATATTTTTATCAATTTATCTTGAATTGGCTGAAGAGTTTTCTCTACTTGCGATATCATTCCGAAGTTATTTATCAATATGAAATCTTATCCTCATCTGGTAAGTAGTCAAATACCATATATTATAGATTTAAATACCAAATTTGTGCAAATATATATCCCACATATTTAATACATGAGTTCGGCAAATTACTATACTATCTATAGTTAATATTGCCGTATCTTCGGCGTAGAGACTGTGTACATGAAATGCACTCTGGAATTTTTTTATTAATATATTACACTGTATAAAAAATTGGATATTTTCGAGGATATTTTAAGCCATTTGTCAACATACTTCACAAAAAGATTTATACAGTAAAACGATCCTTCTGTGAATCCTTCTCAAAACATAGCAGGCAATATTTATCATTTATAGATCTGGAGCGAGGGGGATTCGGCGAAATATTACCCGAAGTGATGATATTTCCCGAGGGTTTTTTGCCCCGAGGGAAATATCATCACTGAGGGTAATATTTCGCCGAATCCCCCGAGCGGAGGGTCTATAAATGATATATTATACCGAAAATTAAAAGCCTCCAAGTTGAGAATTAAAAACTTGACAGATACCTTCGTGAATACGATGTTTTATTTTCGGATTAACGCAAGTATCGTCGCTTTTCTTTCGAATCACATATCGTTTGGAATATTAATGACAAAGCTAGGGGTTTTAGGTTTGAAAAAGCCCCAGGTTTTAGGTTTAAAATTGAATTATTCATCACTCATTAATACTATTTATGTTTTGTCGGCCATCTTGTTGTCATGCGTGTTGTCCCGCGTGGTCTACGCGAATAATGTTCCACCCCGGGGTGGAACATTGTCAAAAGGAACGCAGGCTCGCTAAATGATGACGTAAGGCGTGATATCGCGATTAATTTCATGCTCACGTGGCACAAACTAAGCTTCCTGATTGGACAATTTGAATTTGAGGTATAATATTGCCAATGAACAATACCAAAGGAAACTAATGGTCTCGGGAGATATTGAATTAAATCCTGGTCGTGTATTTCTGTATAAACTCTGTTCAAAACAACAGTCCAACTAAGCTGTCATCAAATGTAGTGTTGGAGGTTAAAGATGTTATCAGTTTACAATACTTATACATTTTGGTTTTACACATTTAATAGAGTTTATAACATAGACGGATTTTCATATTTTTTACTGGAGTGGTACCAGAAATTTTAGGGGGGTGAGCCGCGAGCAGGTGACTAAAGCAACACCAGGGCCTTTTTTAAGGATTTTCCCGTGGGGGGGGGGCATTTTTTGAAAAGGGACCTTTCCGTGAGATAATATATTAGAGGGGGATAGCAATGGCAGAAGGCCACGTGTGTGGCCAATATACCACGCATGAATGGGGGGGGGGGGGTCTGGGGTACTCCCGCAGAAAATTTTTGAAATTTGAATCCCAGAAATGTCATTTCCTGCATTCTGAGCATCCAAATTTGGTCCAAAATTTATGCTAACTATACTTGTATTTGAAATAAATAAAGAAAAAAACGCACAAAAAGTAAAAAAAAAATAACCATCATTTATCATTACTTATTAGAGGAGGATAACAATGGTCAGGTGTGTGGGGGTGTATTCCCCCAGAAAAATTTTGAAATTTGAAGCATGGAAATGCCATTTCCTGCATTCTGAGCATCCAAATTTGCTCTAAAATTTATGCTAACTATACTTGTATTTGAAGTAAAAGATGGAAAAAATGCGCAAAAAGTAAAAAAGAATATTAACTGTAATTTATCGGCTTATTAGAGGGATAATCCTCAGAAAATGTTTGAAATTTGAAACCCGGAAATGCTATTTCCTGCATTCTGAGCATCCAAAAATTCTAAAAGTTCACTAACATTAATTGAGTGAAGATTCAATCTGAGCCATAGACGGATTTTCATATTTTTGACTGCGGTGGTGCCAGAAATTTTAGGGTGGTGAGCCGCGAGCAGGTGACTGAAGCAACACAAAGTGTCACCAAACCCCAGTAAGGGCTATATTCTAGAGGTGGAGCACTAGAGCCGCGAGTGGAAGTCTAGAGAGCAGAAAACAAAGTATCCCTGGAAAAATTTGAAAAAATCATGATTTCTAGCTTCGAAAAAAGTTTTTTGAAGTTGTCATATCAATGGATTTGGCCTGTCCGATTGTCTGTTGAGACTTGAGAGAGTTAAAGTTAAATGAAGCTGTAAAAGTGTAAACCCAATAGGCCAATACACAATATGCTTTTACTTTTATAAAATCATTGACATTGTGTCGTTTGAATCCGAGTACAATTTATGATGCAACTCCGATGTAAATAATATTTGGGACGTAAAGATTAAATTTAGGCAAGACTATTTCCTAAAAGAATTAAAACTAAAAATAATGTTCGTAAAATTTCGTAAAACGTTCTTTGCAAGCAAGCTATTTGCACGACAAGGCACTGCAAACTCTATTCAGGGGATATAATAGAGTTTCAAAACTTTACAATTGGTCCAATAAACCAGTGAATGCAAGCGAGGAGCAATTAGGTTCAGAGTATTACGTCTTTTTCTATTTGAGTGTACTCCTACGTTTATTTTGTATCATCAACACTCTGCACGTTGGAGTGAACTATTTAATTATTTTTTATTATGCCGAATATTGGGGGGGGGGTTGAAAATTTTTTTTGGGGAGTGGACATTTTGTTTCGGGGGGTTATAGCTAATATTGGGGGGGGGGGTAGAACCCCCCTGCCCCCCCCACAAAATCCGTCTATGGTTTATAATTAAACAAAATTTTTACAAACATTTTCAAATGCTAATAAAAGAATCCCCACCCTCCCTCCTTTAATATTACATTGTTATTTTGCTTTCTAACATAAATGTTTTTGTCTAGAGATTAATGCAAGAATGATGAATAAATGTACTGGATATTGGCTAGATAATTTTGTCAGAACAACCCACTTGCAAGACAATCTTACCTAAATTCATAAGTATCAATGCTATGGATACTGTAATAACTTAACAGCTACAATAATCATATATTATATGGATGGTCAGATCCATGGCACACAATATGTACAAAACTGAACTTGTGATACCTTCTACTCAAACCGATATTCTCCCACAACACAAATTGTTTTTGTGTGGATATGTTGTGTTAAACCGAACAGTGTGGTATATCATTAACTGTGCACAGGATTGGAATTTAATTATATACTTCATTCATGACCTTTAAAACATTTTCTACTATTCAGTGGTCTTCGATATATGATGGACTCTTTGCATCAGTATTGGAATTTAATTATATACTTCATTCATGACTTTTAAAACATTCTCTACTATTCAGTGGTCTTCGATATATGATGGACTCTTTGCATGCTACAGTATTAATGCATGTTCCTCAAATAGTTTGTGTATGGTACTCAACAGTTAACGTTGGCAAGTGTAAACAACAAGTGACAGAACTTTTGCTTTATATGATTACAATAAAGTTTTCAAAATGGGTATGGATTGACAAGTGACAGTTTACTAAATACACACTGGGAATATTGTTTGCATGAAATTTTTATTTTTTGACTGCATAATTATCCGAGTTACAATCATAATCACATAAAATTAGTTAAATTTTCGCGGGGGGGGGGGTTGGGGAGGGGGTTGAGTTGCCCCTGCTGCCCTCTGTGCTGTTTACAGCCTTGTTAGATTTGTACTATGTTTGACTTTAAAATCTTATTTGCTATTATATTTATTATAATAAGTGATGAAAATGTCAATCAAGTTGTTTCGCAGATACATGTACGCGTCGCGTACCTATTTTTTACGTTATTTCACTCAAATTCATGATTTCGCAATCCAGCGTGGGATACTATAATATCCCACGGCAGATCCACCGTGGGATATTATAGTATCCCACGCTCACGCGCGACGCGTGGACACCACGCTCTGAATTCTGAAACAATATGGCGTTCGCGAGCTCGTACAGAACTACAGAAGATTTTAATATTAAGTAAACCTAATATGGTTCAGGTATAGATAAGTTGTATTCACCTAGCTATTAATATTCAGCACGTTTATTCTGAACTTGATAGACTCTTACTGAGTTCTTTAACTTTCGGTATAATATATCATTTATAGACCCTCCGCTCGGGGGATTCGGCGAAATTTCCCTCAGTGATGATATTTTCCTCGGGGCAAAGCCCCTCGGAAAATATCATCACTTCAAGAAATATTACGCCGAATCCCCCTCGCTCCGGGTCTATAAATGATAAGTATTATATTTTCTCTGTATTGCCACAATTTTCCGAATGGCCAACCTGATTTTCGGAATATTTTAATTCCAAAAATGTTGGGGGGGGGGGGGTAATCCCCCCAATACCCCCTCGCTCCGGCCTTGCCTGAAGGGTCTTTGTAGATTTTTCGATGTGTGGAAACCTAAATTTTCGTCCCCAAAAACTACCGATATTGGACCGACGTGTTGGGCTGGTTGCGACGGGTCATCACATACAGCATTTACCTCGTTTATTCAGAATTTTCAATTATCAAAATGGCTGTGGACATATGTCCAGAGAACCAGGCAGTCAGGTTGGACGAATATGTTGTCTTTGGTACAACTTGAGCCAACAACGCGCCCACTGTACTTCCAGATATGTACTGCCATTCTTTCATAGAGGAACTTGGAATTAAATTATTCCTCATCAGATGCAAGCAAGGGATTAGAATTACAATAAAACTTTGTCGCTATGGCGATTAATCACATTATACCATTCAAATTAAAGTCAATATTTTCCGCTTTATTGACTCGTTAAACACTAAGAGTCTGTAATGTGGCATTGTTTACACAGTGAGGCAAAATACGTTTGTAGTCATATGACATGCAGTCTGAATGCAGCTGTCTTAAAGAGTTTCCTTCCACACGCAAAGTAGCATATAGACTACGATTTGAGTAATTTTCGGATAATACCTAGTCCTTGCTGCAAAGGGGGAATACAAAGCTTCGCTGTTGGAAATGTGTATCCACGAATCGAGCGGTATTTGAGAAAAGACAGGATCGAAAAAGCTTGAATTAGAAGGTAAAATGCAGTCCATACTTACATCTAATCTTCTAATCTAGGTACTAGCTGTCCTAGATTTCTCACGTCAACAATATATATGTCTTCACAAAATACCGTAGTTAACGTTAAGTTTATCATCGTCAATATATTAGTTTCGAAGTTTCGCAAATACTCTTGAAATTGTTTGGTTTGTAACCGGACGGACTGTCACAGCACCTGCAAAAGCAAAACCTATCATTCTGATAATAGTTTACAGGTTGACAATGCTGTAGCATTGAAGTAGAGATCGTCTGAATCTCTAGTCGAATGAATTTCTAGCATACTTTAATCTATTGATAATAGAACTAAATACAGTAGAAAGGAAAGGCACAAAGTTTATCAGGCAAAATAGTGTTGCTATTATTCTGGATATAAATTACCCCTATGAAATTCAAGTTGTTGCGTACCAAGAAATTTCGAAAGTAATGCCTCTTGTTCAGGAATATTGTTATCTACAAAATGTACAACATGAATAATGAGTATATGCCTGCCAATTAGAAGGCATGACTCTCGACGGTTTTGTAAATAATACATGACTTTGTTTCGCTGTTCAAAATTTAATCGATTGATTTTGTCAACATTACTGTGCTTTCTAAGAAAATGACAACTAAGAATCCTACTGTTTCTCACTACAAGCGGCAAGCATAAGATAGGCATCAGATAAGCAAGCGGATCCATTTGATGTTCACGCAGTTGCGTTGTTCTCAGAGACTTGTTCTTTAGGCACTCGGAACGCAACGTTCGATATTCCAGACTTAGGTACTAAGTGACTTCGGTGAAGTAGCGAGGACAGCACAATGTCACCATCAGTATGTTTGATCATAAGCTGAGTGACGAGGAAGTTTTCTAAGGCAATTAAGTTCTTATATGATAAGTTTCATTCGTGGTTCTGCATATGGACGTTTATCAACATTAGCCATAACAGTTATCATCTAAAAAATTGGCAAAATAAATGACTGTACAATTTGTGCTCGTCTGTATGGAACAGACAAAGAAAATTTGGTCAACAAAGTAATTTGCACGTGGTCGGTCAGTATTTCATTGTCGCAGTTGCTAATAATAGCCATAGTAGCGGACAGGAAAAGACACCAAAACTTATGACAGGAAATTTGGTGTACGTAAGCAGAAATTGGTAAAGTAAAATAAACTTCCCATATGTGTATTTGAAAACCTATCACAGAACGCTTACTCGTACGTATGTAAACTGTTTTTATGGCTTGTGAATATGGTTTTATCGAAGTGACCATCAGGCAAACGCATGGACATACATACAGGCAAACGCATGGACATGCATGTCTGCCAAGAACTACATGTAAAATTCACAGAAAATTTCTATATATATTTGAAGATTGACAATTTCAATTCAAACTTGTTTTGCTTTCTACTGCAAGGGCTGCAGGTTCGATTCCAGCCAGATTACCTAGTAATGCATTTTTCACAGCCGTTCCTGGTTAGACCTTAAATTTTATACATATGTATGTATGATCACGTGGATTATCCACCAAACACAGTATCCTATATGGGTGGGCGTAATTCTTACTTAGTTTCCCTATCCGGAATGTGATATTCTTAGTAATTTCGCCTTTTTGAATGAGGAATTGCGTAGGCATGGGTTGGGGGCACTTTTCATAACACCGGATATCCACCTAAACTAATCAACTGAATACAAAAAATCTTGCGGCAAGACTAATATCCCACAGGTAATTTCCCGCATTTTACTCAGTATGAAATGTAATTATTCTTGCATTACACGTTGGATTCAAATAATATACTGATTTGAGGGGACACTATATATATATATATATGTCAGCAAAGGCTGCCAAGCAAAAGAGTAAATCCATTTACCAAGTCAAGTCAAATTGAATAAAATTCGCAGTCGAATACGGTTAGGATTAGGGACTAAATCATTGAACTACTAGAAAATACATGCATGCATAAACCCTCGCATTGCTGACAAAACCATGCATTGTATTTTCCAAACATAGTCATTATGGTAACACGATAATTTTTTAGAATATTTTTACAAATGAAAATCCCCTACAAATATCACTTTTAATTACAAAATTATCAATTTCTCAAACATACATATGTTAGGTATGTTATTTTACGTAATGTAAACTTCAATTTAAGGTAAAATGCAAGCACAAATTCTTCTTTACTGGGGGGGCAAATTCTTTCCCTTGGGGGGGGGGGAATTGGGCCCCCGGAAATATAGTTAAAAAAGGCACTGGAGTATTTTACATCCACTAACAGCAAAAAATTCCTGGATAACAGTTTCCTATTCAAAATATTACACAAGTTTGAACGTGCAGAAAAAAACTTCGCACTTTAACTCCTGAGAAAATAACTGCTCCACGTTCTGGAAACATGTTTTGTATTAAATTTCAAGTATTGTTGAAAGTCATAAACTTTTTTCCTTGTGGAAATATAGCTATTTAGGGCTCGAAAACAGACGTCTTTTCGGCGGCGTATTTTCGATGCCTACATAGACGGCGGCCATCATGAGTGGCTTCAAAGATGGCGGCCAAGTAATCGTTCCAGTTCCCTTAGAGTTTACTGGTTCACTCACACAGTTCGCTCTTGGAAATAATTTAGTTTTCTTTTATTATATAAGCATTTTTAATATAAAATAGGGCAATTGAGGAGGCAAATGGAAAATGCACAAGAAACAAAACAAACTTGCTTTATACTTCACAATTTCCCATGTAATATATTTTCTTGTAAAAAAACTCCCCCTTTACAGCTTATTGAATGGAACGACTTTTCCATATGTTTTCATTCTTTTCAACTGAAATCTTGGCAGTTGGCTCAATCTACTCCTGGCAGTTCACATTATTTTGAGATCAGTGAGATGACCACCAACTTCCCACTTTTGAAACCGTTAGCAGCCTTCCTTTTCCCGGATGTGAATAGCCGAGCGTGATTAGTTCACTCGCCCCTGGTTTACGCTCCCGCGGTTGGCAGGGGATTATGTGAATACTTATATAACGGTTTATATAACAATGTCAAGGCTAAGAAAAGTAATAATTGCAAAATAACAATGCAAAGTCCAACAATGAGTAAATAAAAGCACAATTATACTAATTATAAATTTGAACAGTGAGTGACTTAATTGAAGGCAAAGGCATTGCCATGACATTCGGAACACTATTTTGAAAGGAAGGATTAAATATATCGATCGAGACTCGACGTGATAAGCGTTCTTGGATAGAATAAATTTTTGTTTGCATTGCCATTGCTGTTTTTGGATTTGAGAGAAAATCATGTTAGACGCGTGTAATACGACACTCTAGTAATCAGGGGCGAAATTAGCTCCTTTAAAAGTTCGGGGAGTGTCTGCCAGAATTGCCCTGCCAAAACCGATGATGCCCTGGAGCAAAGTTTTATTTCTGACCACTATTTTCCCCCAAAAATGTGGGAGAGTGGGGGGGAGTTGAAAATTTTTTTCCGGACATTAAAAAAAGAGTCGAAAACTTTTTCCGAACATAAACTAGTTAAACTAAGGGTCAAAAAAAGTTTTCCGTACAAATTCCTGTTAAAACATGGGTGAAACACTTATTTTTGGACGAATATCTGTAAAATTTAGGTCTGTAAATTCTATTGAATTGCCTCTGAAAGCCCTGTAAGTTATTTAATAACTCTACATTCAATCATTTAAAATATTTGATTGCCCTGCCAATCCAGATGATTTGTATTTTGGGGGGTGTCACACCTCGGAATTCAAATTCCTGAAACTTCAGGTAGTTGAATTCAAACCCGAATTCCTTTTTGAATTTTTCAGGTAGTTTCATCTCATACCAACCTAAGTTTTGTCCTGGTTTTGTCTGGTCTGCCGTCACCCACGCTTGCAAAGACCGTTCAAGATTGACGGTAAAAGGGCATCCCTATCAACCCGAAGGCTTCGTTATATATTTAACCTTTGTCTTTCCCTAAGATTATTCGGCTATGTAAATATGTATATCTTCGTACAGAGTACATCTTGATTCCTTAAATAAATATTTTCTTTTTCAATATTGAAGTCGAATCACTTCATATTTCTCCGAAACCGCTACGGCCACCTATCCTTTACGAACTCCTTTTAATACTGACACTTCCTTACACGGACGCTTCCTTAATACGGGCACTTCTCTAATACGGCTTCCTCTCCAATACCGCCGCCTCTCTAACACTGACACATTTCATAGATGGACGCGTCCGACATACGGAAGAACATGCACCCACGAATGCGGACAACTCAAGTACTTGAACAAAAAACTACTTCTTGTCCCTGCTACAAATGGCTGTTTAATACGGACACCCCCCCCTCTCCTCGTTCATACTGCATGACCCCCTACTGTTTAATTGAAAATGCGACATTAAATTAGAATTAACTTGATCACACCTTAAAGCAAACAGCCATTTTTCTAATATTGACATCTCCCTAATACTCGCACATAATTAAAACAGAGTGTCTCAAATCCCTAAAAGATACTAATGACATAATTGAATAATACCCAGAGGAACTCTCGCTCGAAAAGTCAAAGTTACTTAAATTAATAATCTTTACCGCATTGTTTTGTAACACCTATACTGTAGCACGGCAAAATCGTGTAAAATATGCAAGCTAAAAAGTTTGATGTTCTAATAAAGATAAACTGATTTTGATCACATTCAGGTATTGCCTACCAAACGAAATCTGGTTGAGTCATGAGCTTTAGAGGATGGTGGAAATCCCGACACAGTATACTTAAATCAAGATCGCTCGACAACATTGACGAAATAAATGCTGGAAAAATATTCAAAATTCGTTATATTGGATGTACAAACCTGGACGAAAATGAGGAATGTAATTTCAATAGAACTGCTGATGGAGTTCTAAATAACCTTTCGAGTAAAACATTGAAGAAATTACCGGCATTGGAGCTGTTCATTGACTCAAAATCGATATCAGTGACCGATAAACTTTTGCAAGGCCATTCTTTACTTGAAGTCTCACTGTCAGATGTCAGAGACATATTATACCGTAAAAAAGATAGCCATTATGGTAAGATTTGTATTTTTGTGGCAAGACATATACCATTAAGCTCATGTTTAAAGGCACATGTGCTTTATTGTGATACTTACAACCTCGCAGAGGAGCTTTTTGAAACATTTCGTAGTGCATTCGAAGTATTTAATCAAAAGGCTTCGGGCAGTTCCAATAATTACTGCGAAATACCGACCCATAAAATTCCAAATGAGATCAAGGAAACGACATATACTGCGAAAGAAACACATGGTTTGGATTTGTGTGATATAAATGACAATGGATTAACTCTAAAATAAACTGATGATTTTGGCAATTTAAGGAGGTCATTACAAAAGTTTATGCTCACACGTAACGTAAAATGTATAGGCGAGGTCAGCCAACGAACTGAAGACGGACCAAACACATTCTCCTCAAGGAAATTGAAGAAATGGGTCACGGTTTCTTTTCATTGTTAATAAGAATGGTAGGCCTTTCCATTAACACGGCCAGACCGGTCAGAATGGTCAAATTGTTGAATTGAACACAAAATGCTTGAACTTTGGACCTATCTGACAGGAAAATTTAGATAAAATTAGAATGAGATCCATTTTCGCCAGATATTTGAGAAACATAGGCCAGATACTTCCATTGATACAGAGACAAAAATTCGGGTCTGACCGGTCAGGCGATAAAATGGAAAACGCCCTACGATTACAAGTTATCAAAACATTAAATGGATATATAAGCCGCCCTGTAGCGCGGTGTAGGGCGCTATAAAATACACGCAGGTGTATTATGCAACAGGAGATTGGCACGAGTGTGCTTTTATGTTGTTGAAAAGAAAAATAAACGAAATGGCGGAGAAATTGAAAATACTAAGGTGAAAACGTCCTTACACAGGAGATAGTCATATTGCTGTGTTTAAACGAAATAGATAAATTAATAACCTCAGGAGCCGGTTGTATCAAGCCCGTTTAGCTTAAACGGTGGTTACGTTCGAAATATAAAGCAAGTCTATAGATTCATTCAACAACCAATTAAAAAGTTTTGAACCTTAATAGAACGATAATGTTTACAACTACATATTTTGTGTATAATAGCTGAGTTGACTGATTCACGAGAGATAAAGAGTGTTATTTAATTTTGACTTAACCACCGTTTAAGCTAGACGGGCTTGATACAACCAGCCCCTGGATTTAGTGGCAATTGATATGTCGTATTAATTCCGATGAAAAATGAATGGACAAAAATACATTCTCATTGGTTTATGGTGTTAAATTTTAACATTCAAGTGCATTTTTGCTATAGTCCCAGACTCCTGCGGCAAGGTATGTCGCGCGGTTGCGGGGAGTGTGAACTGTTTTTTCAACAAAGTTGTAAAAAATTTTATTTCCAGACTTAAAATGGAAACAAAAGTTTTGTAAAGCAGAAAAACCCATTCCAGTGGTGCTTTTTTACGAAAAGAAATCGTTTTGAACAGAATATATACAGAAATAGATTTTCAACGCTGTTGTGCGAGCAATCACAAACTACGAAAGATCAAGACAAACTCAAACTTAAGAGGTATACGGTATGTTCTAAAAATATTTCAATTGTTTTATACATAACTGGAGTTCAATAATCTTTTAAAACTTACACACTTTTTAAACTTTCTTCAAACACTCATTAATAATTCATGAGGAAAACACAAAGAAAAATCCTAAGCGTGTCGTATCTTTATATATGTGATAGAGATTTCCCTAGATTTACATAAATTTTAGATTTGATTTTCTCGACTTTATACATAACATATTTGTTGAAAATTACTTCGCCAATGAACTTACTATAGATCGATCGTTTTTGAAGTAATTTAAAACATTCTGACAAAACACTGCTGCTCACGTTTTAAATAGTACATATTTTTCTACGTTGCATGAGCTTGAGGCAACGCTTTTAAAACCATAGTTTTCGGCGATTATGGGAAGTTCGTACGCAATTTCTGCAAGCGCTGTTGAATTCTGTAATAAAACAGTAATTATTTATTTCAATTGAACGCAGTAATAAATTTAATATTTCCCTAGCAATCGTTGCATTTGCATTTCTTCGCAACGCGGTGTAGCAATAGTGAAAATCCACTATATTTATAAGAAAAAAGTTTTTACCACCTTTTAAGTACTAGATAAAACATGAGCAGCCGATCTGTATCTGATATACAAACTCGAGGCGAAGGCGAGAGTTTGTATATCGGATACAGATCGGATGGGAATGTTTTATCGTACTTAAAAAACGACCCATCTTATGAGTTCGTTGGCGAAGTAATTTTAAAAATAAACATTGTCTAAGCCGATATGTAAATCAGGGCAAATCTTTATCCGATTTACAAACATTGATTAAACATTGATTTCTTTTGTATTTTCCTCGTAAATTATTAACGAATTAATTTTTTAATAATTAGTAAACATCTTCTTGAGCCTTCAGGGCCGACAAAATATCTATAAAACTTTTTATTCGTACTCCAAAACGCAGCATATTGTGGGCCAGGCGTAGTTTATGGTATAGTTATGGCGTGGCAATAATGGGTATAAGCAAAGTATATGACGCAATTTACAAGACTCAGCAGCCCACTAAGGGCTGTGACCTGCTCTTGAGACACGAGGACTTGTGGAAGAAGCTGGCACACGTTTTTGCCCGAAATTAGTGGCGTTGCATCACGATATATATGTATATATATATATATATATATATATAAATATAACCACACAGCTTTGGATACTCTAATTCAATCTGACGACCACCGATTGATCGTCTCTTTGAAATATCATTCATTATTACTCTATATCATACAATCAATGACTCTTATACCTTAATTGTTTCTATCAAAATGTTACGGAGATTACTATACATCTCACCGTATACTAATTATTATGAAACCAGAAGTGTGGTTAATAAAAGTTAAAGTTTCTTTAGTATATATAATTACTGTTATTGTGCAAACATGCACTTTAGTGCCTTCATGCCGGTAGTACTGTACTATAATTTCACTAAGTTTGCTCTACCTCTGGCAAAACGGCAAATCGTTGACTTAAATATATTTGTTTTGACATAGTAAGGTGAAATGTATGGTGAATTGCTGTTCTAATCGCTTTTTATAATTATACACAACTATCGCAATCGTCATTGTGCAATCACACAGTCTAATACCTGGTGTTCGTTAACAAATATTTGATAGATTTCCCTATTTCTGGCTAACTAGTTCTCTGGCATTAGCTATCAATGTTTTGACATAGTGAAGCCAGGAGCGTAGTAACTTACGCTAGGAGTCTTTCCGGTGTACATACTATTCCTACTGTCTCTTAGTTTTAAAATATCAATATCATATTCTGTCTAATTACGTCAATGTTCCATCGCAGATCAGTTACTCTACTTCAGGAAGAACTGGAACCCTAGGCATTAATGATCTTCTCTTTGAAATAGTCAGACCAGGAGGATGGTTAGATGTTGATGGAGTGTCCGAATTTGCACCAAAGAGATGACTTTCTCTACGACTAAATCTTCTAGGCAATGAGCTATTTGTTTCATCAGTAATGGAAATACTGCAATGCTGCTTATCAGCTACATCTGGTTTAATGCTTGAACTTCGGTTGCCCAGGGCAATGCTGTCACGCTCACTGAAAATCAAGTCAGTTTTTAGGGCATTGTCTGCATTTACCAATACCCTTCTTCTTTTCTTGGGCAATTTCAGCCTCGCTTGGGCGTGGGAATAATACAGTGAAAAATTATTAACTATCACCGGTACCGGTAGGGCGATCATGAGTACACCACTGACCGCACAAAACGAGCCCACTATCTTTCCGGGGATTGTAACAGGGGCCATGTCGCCGTATCCTACGGTTGTCATGGTAACGATAGCCCACCAAGCTGCTGCCGGGATACTTGTAAATTTTGTATTGGGCGCATCCTTTTCACAATAGTAAATCAAGCTTGAAAATATCACCACCCCTATTAATAGGAAGAACACAAGTAGAACAAGCTCTCTTATACTGGCTTTCAAAGTATGGCCCAAAATTTGTAGATCAGTCGAATGTCTTGACAATTTAAAGATTCGAAATATTCGAATCAACCGAATAATCAATAGGATTTCGTGCTCAGCGTTACCGTTAGATGAGTCTCTACTTGTGTTCGAACTGCTGTTGGCAACATTAATGAAGAATGGGACAATTGCGAGGAAATCAATCCAGTTCATAATGTTTTTAAAGAAAGCTTTTTTCTCTGGACAGAAAATAAGACGAATTGCGAGTTCCACAGTAAACCAAGCCACGCAGATCCCCTCAATAATGACGAGTGCGATATATCTGTCGTCTGGCTCAAAATACTCCAACGATTCCAAACAAACGATGAAAACAGATAAGATAATAAATAATAACGATGTATAGCCGATGATCTGGAAGAGAAAGAAAATAGTATGCTTAATTATAGGAACACTTTGGAAAACTATAAATTGTGAACATCTGATCAAGGGTGCATACAAGAACGTACATTTTAGTGTCCAGTAACATTCGCACTCCTGTGTCTGATAGACCGATTTAGGAATGTCTTAAAGCCCGTGTTAGTCTCTTTAAGGAAAGCCCCATTCGTGTCTTTATTGCAGATACTAACTCCTCAGGAGAAAATATTATAAAACCCATAATTTTAGGCGCCATTCAGTTCACTATGTTATTCAATAGGTTTTATTTCAATTTTCTTAGTCAATCTTAGAAATTTCTCTTTAAAAACATTTCAAATATAAGAGTTTGGGTTGTCTTAATTATTTGAAAATCATAAAACTATTTCATCTAATGTGGGTGTGCAGGACGAAGAGACTGATATAATATTTAGAAAGCGCAGGAATTAAAGTGGTAGGAAGAATAGATTGATTCATGGGCATGCAGCAAAGTAAATCGGAACGCTGAAATTGAAACACGTTGTTCAACCTGTTTCCTATATGTCAAAAGGGTTTCCGAAAAGGTGAAAATTGTTGTAACAAACGTAGGAGTTCGTATTGGATTTAAGTAACCTAAGATGAAAACATCCGATGCAAATTGTGCACCTAATTAGTTCGGTGAATCAATTAGGCATACTAATCAATTAGGCATACATCATCAAGCGAAATGTAAATATTTAAAAAGGCAATCCCAGTTGAGACTGACACTGGCTGCATTGCTGCATGAGATGAAAGTTGCAGCTTGCACGCCAAAATTGAGCACGCATCTTTATTATTTTTAATATTCTTTACTATTCTTAATTTTTCAGTTGTTTCAAACAGATCAGTTATCGAATAAAGATATATTTTTGAATGGTTTGACATATACTCGCCGCTTTCAGGGCTCGAAAAAGTACGTTCAAAACTTGTAAAATACATATATCTAAAGAGTTTCAAACGTTCGCTGATTAAAAATATTTATTTGGACGAGCTTTCGACTCTGTTAACAACTCCACTCACTTTGCCAAAAAAATCACTGAAACACACATTGAGGATGACGAAATCATAATGTCTTTTGACGTTGTATTAATTTTTACAGCAATACCTGTGGACAAGGCATGTGAACACATACGCAACAAACTCGAGAAAGTCAAAATCTTACATCACAGAACCAAACTATCAATTGACGACATGATCAAACTTTTACGTTTCACTCTTACTAATCCCCGAGCCGGCGGCGCGAAGCGCCGTGCGAGGGTACTAATTCCCCCCGGCTATTTACACCCGGGGAAACGAAAGCATTAGCGGAGTCTAAAGTTCATCAAATATCGCGGGCGTGGGTGACCAACGGTGTTGAGGGTGGGTGGTCATCCTCACTGATCTCAAAAATATGGCGGACTGTCATGGATAGCGAACACTGATTGGTCAAATTTAAAATTTGTTGTTGTATGACAAATGACGACTTCAACTGACAGATACTCCATGAAAATAATTTGCTTTTTACACTACAGTATTTTGTACGTTTGCAAAAAACTTTGACAGCTTTCAAAGCAATTTGTTCTATAAAAAAGTTTAATAAAACAATTATGGTATCAAATACCAATTGAAAAGATATGGAGCCAAATGAAGAGCGGCAAGGAAACAAGAAAGCCGAACTTCTAGCGAAAAGGAGGGAGCGAAGACGACAACGTTTGCTCGAGGAGACTGCTGAGGAAAGAGAAGCTCGCCTGGGAAAGCGTAGAGAAGCATGGAAAAGACTGCTGAGTGAAGCGAAAGGTAAGAAAAGGCTTGTCTTCACAACGCTATGTAGTAATCTACTAATGTTACTGTAGCTATACGAGTTGAAGTATGATATTCGACCCTCTATATTCGACTGTTTCTTCACAATTTTCCAATAAAGAGTTTGTCAAGACACGCTCAAGTCAGTATAACCAGACTGTATTTTATTTATATCAGTTATCACAGCCACAGGCAATTTTATGCTGTCAAATACCGTCGGTTGCAACTAAAGGTGAACAGTTGCAGATAAAACATTCTCTATTCTCATTAAAAAGCCTGTAAAGGTTTCCAGTAGGTCTCTAGCCCAACACGTTCAGACCACACAAAGTTTTTTTACTTATTATTGTACACATGGGAAACAACAATTAAGTGTTGTTGTTCTTGACAAACATTGGAGATTCTAATCACGCAAATGTTTTTATGAGCAACTGTTCATCGTTAGTTGCAAACGACGGTACAACATACTATGAACATTTTTCCGACTGTGACCGAATGTGCAACGATATAATTTTCAAAGTTGTTATCAATTCCTAAAATTTGTTTATAGTAAAAGGGCCTGCTCAGCACTCACTACTCACGTTGATCCGATTTCATTTAGAAATGCATTTACCGGGAAAGGAACTGATTCTAAAATATGTAAATTTAAAAGCATTGGCTAACAGAATAAATTAAGCGATCGATGAAGACAAGGTACAAACTTTTATAGTTGCTATTTGTTATAAAATCCTATAAATAAACCGATTCAACAATAATTTTGCCTCGAATTTGCATATTCTATGCTGCATATTTATATTTTATTTTTATAGTATAAAAATAAAATTGTAATACTATGAAATAAAATACATTTCTGTTTATTGACCAGTACTTATTTAATGTCTTCTTCATCCAGTGGTCAGAGTAAATTTCTACTTCTAGCAAGTAAATATTTGACAAGCAGTCTGGAATAAGCACAGGACTTTTAATGCATCAGCCAAATCCAAGTGTGTCCATCCCCCTCGCCCAGCCATTTTCCTGTAAAGCACATCCCGGAGGTTGGGCATTTCCACTCGAACCTTAGCCCCGGTGGGGCATTTGAAATTAATAATTTGGATTCTTGCACTTCACTTGTGGAATTAATATTAGAATGTTAGGGTTTGTAATCATGTATATATTTTGTAATCCAAGTGAGAATATTTTGTAATCCAAGTGAGAATATACAAATGTATAGTACATGTATATATTTTGTGTATATATTTTGTAATCCAAGTGAGAATAGTTTGTAATCCAAGTGAGAATATACAAATGTATATATTCTCACTTGGATTACAAACCCTAACATTCTAATGTTAATTCCAACAAGTGAAGTCCAAGAATCCAAATTATTGAAGTCCACCTTATCACAACCCGCACACCTGATTACCTAAATATACATGAACTTACGGTTAAAGCTCAACAGCTGGCTTCTGTAGCTCAGTTGATTAGAGCGCTGCACCGGAATCGCAGGGCCGTAGGTTCAATTCCTACCAGAGGACCTTGTGCTGCATTTTTCGCAGTCGTTCCTGGTTAGGTCTTAAAAAATGTATATATTCTCACTTGGATTACAAACCCTAACATACTAATATTAATTCCACCAAGTGAAGTGCAAGAATCCAGATCATTGAAGTCCACCTTATCACAACCCGCACACCCGATTACCTATATATACATGAACTTACGGTTACAGCTCAACAGCTAGCCTCTGTAGCTCAGTTGGTTAGAGCGCTGCACCGGAATTGCAGGGCCGTTGGTTCAATTCCTGCCAGAGGACCTTGTGCTGCATTTTTCGCAGTCGTTCCTGGTTAGGTCTTAAAATGTATATATTCTCCCTTGGATTACAAACCCTAACATTCTAATATTAATTCCACCAAGTGAAGTGCAAGAATCCAAATTATTGAAGTCCACCTTATCACAACCCGCACACCCGATTACCTAAATATACATGAACTTACAGTTAAAGCTCTACAGCTGGCCTCTGTAGCTCAGTTGGTTAGAGCGCTGCACCGGAATCGCAGGGCTGTAGGTTCAATTCCTACCAGAGGACCTTGTGCTGCATTTTTCGCAGTCGTTCCTGGTTAGGTCGTAAAATGTATATATATTCTCACTTGGATTACAAACCCTAACATTCTAATATTAATTCCAACAAGTGAAGTGCAAGAATCCAAATTATTGAAGTCCACCTTATCACAACCCGCATACCCGATTACCTAAATATACATGAACTTACAGTTAAAGCTCAACAGCTGGCCTCTGTAGCTCAGTTGGTTAGAGCGCTGCACCGGAATTGCAGGGCCGTATGTTCAATTCCTACCAGAGGACCTTGTGCTGCATTTTTTGCAGTCGTTCCTGGTTAGGTCTTAAAATGTATATATTCTCACTTGGATTACAAACCCTAACATTCTAATATTAATTCCAACAATTGAAGTGCAAGAATCCAAATTATTGAAGTCTACCTTATCACAACCCGCACACCCGATTACCTAAATATACATGAACTTACGGTTAAAGCTCAACAGCTGGCCTTTGTAGCTCAGTTGGTTAGAGCGCTGCACCGGAATTGCAGGGCCGTAGGTTCAATTCCTACCAGAGGACCTTGTGCTGCATTTTTTGCAGTCGTTTCTGGTTAGGTCTTAAAATGTATATATTCTCACTTGGATTACAAACCCTAACATTCTAATATTAATTCCAACAAGTGAAGTGCAAGAATCCAAATTATTGAAGTCCACCTTATCAGTTATCACAACCCGCACACCCGATTACCTAAATATACATGAACTTACAGTTAAAGCTCAACAGCTGGCCTCTGTAGCTCAGTTGGTTAGAGCGCTGCACCGGAATCGCAGGGCTGTAGGTTCAATTCCTACCAGAGGACCTTATGCTGCATTTTTCGCAGTCGTTCCTGGTTAGGTCTTAAAATGTATATAATTATTCTCACTTGGATTACAAACCCTAACATTCTAATATTAATTCCAACAAGTGAAGTGCAAGAATCCAAATTATTGAAGTCCACCTTATCACAACCCGCACACCCGATTACCTAAATATACATGAACTTACGGTTAAAGCTTAACAGCTGGCCTCTGTAGCTCAGTTGGTTAGAGCGCTGCACCGGAATCGCAGGGCCGTAAGTTCAATTCCTACCAGAGGACCTTGTGCTGCATTTTTCGCAGTCGTTCCTGGTTAGGTCTTAAAATGTATATATTCTCACTTGGATTACAAGCCCTAACATTCTAACATTTGAAATTAAGGATTTGGAGGTTTTGCGATCACTGATAACTTGATAATAATATAAAACAAAACACTTCTATCTGCAACTTTTACTATCACTGATAACTTGATAATAATTTAAACCAGTCAAGTTGTAGTTTAAATAGAGAATAATACATGGGTGCACGAAATACCAGATTTATTCCGAGTGTTGAACATGAGTGCGGAGCGAACAAGTGAGCGCATCGAACGAGTGAGATGTCATGTTCAACACGAAAAATAAATCTGGTATTTCCAACCACCCATGTATTTTTCTGTTTATTATATAAAGGACAGTCTTTGAAAAGCGATAATTTTTGCAGAAAAGCGATAATTGAAAAGGCGATAATTTTCACATGTGAGATTATCATGAATAATTTCACATGTGAGATTATCATTTTTATCAGTGCTCGAAATCTCTTTAAAATACTCATTAATAATTCATAAACCTTGTGGCAAACATGTCGGCCATAATATGTCACGTGGAGTGACTTTATATCTGATAAAACACATGTGGCATTATATAATTGTTCATCTTAATTAGCATGATTATACTATGGTTCATCCTAATTAGTAGTCTTTTGTAGTCGTATTTTAAGCTATTCAAAACACTCGTTGTCGTGTTTTATCAGATATATAACGCTCGGCTGCACTCCTACTCGTGTTTTAAATAGTACATAAAACACCATACTTTATATGATAAAAATTCATAAATTTGAACCACGCTAGACCATGACAACAGCAAAATGCTCTATAGTATGATGCACAAAATTTTGGGAGATGAAATACACGAACAATAAATCAGAGAGTGTTTGCGTGAATGCGTGAAACTCACTGGTGGGGGGGGGGGGGTGCAACACCCCTGATAATTGCTCATGAGGAATTTCAGGTAGATTTCCAGTGCACTTTTAGGTAAATTTAAGTAGATTTGCAGAAGATTTTTAGGGGAATTCAGGTAATTCTCAGGACATGAGAAAGTGAATTTGGAAAACAACTGTATTTTCGGAAAAATTATTATATGTCCTGAAAATTTTTTGTACATCTGGAAACATTTTGGTAACCACCCCCCCTCTATCTAACCTCACACACCCCCTGAGACGAAGTGCTAGCAACGGCACTGAGTATACATCTTTTGAAAACAGGCGAGGGGTTATTGCATGCATGTATTTCTAGTTTAAAATTAAATTACACGATATGGAATTACATGTCAAAATCAACAAGGAAGCGGAAGGTATAGTGTACCACACAACACTCAGCACGATATCGGGCGCCTTCCATTTGAACAAAAAACCCAGTTTGCGTTTCCGGAATGTCCAGTGGCAAAATGGAACGCTACAGCGTGACAGGCCTTGTAAATAATGGGAGGCTTGTTGGTCGCTTTTCTTTTGACGGAAATTTCGGAAATCTTCCTTGAAAATCAAATGGAACACGTTAATTTCTGGAATGCTGTTCCTTTAATTTTGAAGAATTTGACACTGCCGCTCAAATCTCTTCTTTCAGCATTCGGCGAAATAAATCCAAACTCGAGGCACTGAAATGGTCGAGAACCCGCCATTTTGGTTTTGGAATGCTTCCGGAATTTCTAATTTGTGGACAACCTCGAGAGATTGCCCGAAATTTTCGAAACAGCATTTCAGATATTAACGTGTTCCATTTGATTTTTCAAGAAAGGTTTGCGGAATTTCCATCAAATGGAAAGCGCCCATCATTACCTCTGCTTTTTGCTTGATCTGCATGTTCGCGCTTAAACACTACTCTAGCGCAACATCATCATTAGACAGATTTAGAAAAGACGACGCGAGCTCAAAGATGAAGCGAATGTGGTCATTGGGCGCCAACTATTGTCAGCTTCTGGTTTGCGACGTCGTCTTGGACGATTTCACGACCTGAAAATACAATTTTCACGTCCTCCCTAGAACGTCACAGATTTATGCTTCTTTTAATTAATTAATTTAATTAGGTGGTCTTATACACTGAAAACGTTTTTCCTAATTTAATACTTTTTCCTCATTTTTTACTCAAATATTATAGAATATGGGTGGCTGACTCAAAATCATTCACTTATACTATACATATGTTGTTGCCATAATAACCAAGATAGGACCTCTATAGGGTAAGATATGGCGTTTGCTCCAAAAATTATAGCAATTCAAAGTAAACTACCCTTGATCTCCCAAGCAGCTTTAATTGATACAAAATAGACCTATCTATTATGTGAACCCAAAAAAATACTTACCTAGAGGCATAAAGTGTATAAATTTTACGCTTCTTTATAGATGTATGAAAATATGGGGGTGCGGAGTTCAATAATAGGGTTATCTTGTAGTGAGTATAACTCACACATAGTATTTTTTAGATTCACATCACAGATTTAGTAGTAATGAGTAAATGCTGAAAATTTGACTTTGATTGGATAAGTAGCAAGCCTAGGAGAGTTTTTGCCATCTCGTGAGTTGACAATTTGAGAAAATTGAGTTTAAAATATTTGTAGATATGTTCTCGACAAACAAATCTAATTTAAAGGCTAGAATAGGCGTCTGGAAAGTTTAAAATGAGCCAGCTGCATGTTTTTAATTGTACAGAAGCTCGTACTGTTTCCATCACCAGACAGTTCATCATACTGACGTTTATGTGAACTTACCGAGTGCTTAAATATACGCTTTGCACTTTCCGGCTCAATAACTGGTGCCGACAGCAGTTTTAACAACTCCATTCTCACTACCTTATCACTTTTCAACTTGTGGAGTTTGCCAACATGTTTCATCGTTGATTCAGCTACATCTTTCGTAGCATGCAAGATGGCTTTTGTGTGGTAACTATAATAAGACCTCGGGTTAATGGGTTCGGTATGTCCATTCTTGAGCAGAATCTTTCCAACCCAGATAATATATAAGTCACAGCCAATAGACTTATAGACCTCATTCCATATATCATTCTCCTGTTTACTTCAAAACAATGACCAAGATTTTTTGAAGTATAGAACTCTTCAGAGTGTCCACAGAAGCTACAGTGAAGAAAAAGACACGAAGCACAACCCATCCGCTTGGTATCATTTTCAACAATTTCTCACTGGCACTCCACACTCCAAACATACCTTGCAATGCATGGCATGTATTTAAAGATATTCCCCAAAATATCAACATCAATACCGTAAACCTCCGACTATAAGCCCCCCGGCCCCCCGAATATAAGCCCCCCCCCGAATATAAGCCCCCATGTATAAGCCCACCACATGTACTAACGCTCACCTCATTCCAAATATAAGCCCCCTCTCCCGAATATAAGCCCCCCGTATATACGCCCCCTGAATATAAGTCTCCTGAATTAATATATGCCCAGTAATGTATCGATCAATTCGAAACTTCACCATCCCCTCCCCGGGCCGACCCCGGGAATTTGAACTTTTTGAAATTTGACTGATCAAATTCTCCACCCCCTGTGCAAAAAATGTCTTCAAATGCCCCCACTGTAACAAGAAATTAAGCGTTCAAATGACCCACCTTCATATGAAAATTATGAAACAGCAAATACAAAAAGTACAAAATATACGGAAATGTTTTTCGACAAGATAGCGAAATTCACGTAAAAATTTTGGATACTTTGTGGAAATTTAACAGTTTTACACAATTATGTAGTACATACCTTCAAATGAAGATTTTCCATGCCCGTTTCTTTGAGCCAGTTTTTCACAAAATTGAGACCGTTTCCCTCGAAATCTGAGAAAACTGTATTTGCCGCCAATGCGAAGTATTTTCTGTGCATGCAGGAAGCACAAGAAAACGGGCAAAATTTTAAGACTTCCGGTTCAAATTCCCCACCCCGTTATCAAATGCCCCACCACATGGAAGACCTTGAACGTCAAATTCCCTACTCCCTGGAGAAGACTTGAAGTCAAATTCCCGGGGTATGCCCGGAGGGGATGGTGAAGTTTCGAATTGATCGATACATAATCGCTGCTTAATACATGTTTAGTTTCCTGTTTATGACTGACTTGTTTATATCTGACTTGTTTATTACTAACACAAAAGATTGTCCATGTATAAGCCCCCCATATATAAGCCCCCTTGGTATAAGCCCATCAAAAATCGCTTACGAAAGTATATAAGCCCAGGGCTTATAGTCGGAGGCTTACGGTAATTCGATAACCAGTCAATTGAAAGAGCACTTGCTTTATCAAGTAAACCAGTTTCTCTAGCCGAAGCTGACATGTCTGACATACATAACATGTGGTTAATTGCGGCTTGGTCGTCTGATCCTGATTCAGACACATTTTCATCGCTCGTACTTGCGATGGATGTTTCGCTCGTTTTCAAATTTCTGAGTTTACAGTGAACCGATCTCCACTAAATTTACGATTCTTTGAATAACCAGAACGTTGCTTAGGCATTTCCATTCGAAACATCGAGACAAATAGACGTTGTTACTTCATTTAAGATATGTTATACTGGCTTCAAATATACAAGAGTAATATGGGAAGGGTAAGCAAGTACAAATGTAGACTATTTTGGTCTGAAATACCGAGCCATGGTATGGGGCTTCGGTGGCCAAGTGGTTAGCGCACTTCCCTTTCACCTCTGAGGCTGCAGGTTCGAGTCTCACTAAGTACCTTCTCAGTGCGACTCGAACCCAGTCCCCATGTGAAAAGAGTAAAAGTCAACGCTCTGCCGAAAGCCGTGGGTTTTCCCCGGGTACTCCGGTTTCCTCCCACAGGGAAAGTTGAGAGGGTGGGTTAGGTAAAAAAGGGCCCACAGTAATTGCCATATGCTGTTGTGGTGACCCTGCCCTAGTTGGCAAAGCTAAATAAATAAATAAATCAATTTAACCACAGCATTTGGTTGCTAAGGTGGTTGATAAGGGCCAATTCCAATATTAGGCAACTTTGATCAAACAATTTACCCCTCAGGAACTCAGATACGACAAAAGTATAATGCTAGCATGAAAGTGCATATTATACAATGTATAAGACCACCTTTAAAAATAATATGAGAGTACGCATCATAAACGTCATCCTATTTTGTTCCCCATGCATAGTAGTAGTAGTAGTAGCAGAAGTAATATTTCAAATCCGAGTTAGTGTTTTAGACGTGGTTTCTAAATACAAGTGCCATGAACAATGGCGAGGCGCAGCCGAGCCATTGTTCATGGCACTGGGGATTTGGAAGCCAAGTTTAAAACACTAACGAGGATTTGAAATTGCTTCTCACACATCATTAGATATTCATAGCAATGAGGCAGTAACAATAGCGAATTAAGTTGTTCAATGAGGCGAATGCGTAACGAAGGAACGAATTAAAGGCGTTGTTGTTGTAGTATTTGTTCTCCTTCGAAGGAAGCATGGCATCTAGTTGCAAAAAGAGGCGATTTCGAGATCCCCAAAGCGTGGAAAGAAGCATTGACAACGTCCTAAATGCTATTCCACAAACAACGCGTTATAAAAATCGTTGGGGAATTCGTATATTTGAAGATTGGCAAAGTGGGCGAGAAAATAAAGCAGTCATGTGTGAGAGCAATCCTTTCAGCTTAGATTTGCAGAATTTGCAAAATTTGGAGACATAATTGTGTTCAATAACGGCAAGAACGTTAAACTTCTTGCTTATCAAATTTGTTCAAGAAGTTTGCGACAAGGATGGCAAGCTATATCCCGGGCGTACAGTATACCAAATTATATGCTCGTTGAAACGACATCTAGACGAAAATGGCCGGGCTGAAGCTAACATGTTAAATGCTAACAATCACTGGTAGGTTGAATTTGTTCATTTTTAATTAATGGTTTAGTTTAATTTATTGTAATGTGAGCATGTGTATTACTCAGTTTCCAGACGTTCAGAAGAGTGCTGGATAGTGAAATGAAAGCCACCCACCGGGAAGGCGAATCGCTTGCGGTGAATCGTACAAGACGAGAGAAAGAAGCTATTACAGATGATGAAGAGGGTTTGCTGTGGTCAAAAGGCTTGCTGTGAGACAAAACTGCTCAAAGTTTGGTTGACACAATTTATTTCTATATCGGAAAATATTCGGATTAAGAGCATGCATGTGAACACAGACAGTTAAGATTAAGCAACTTTTTCGACCGAGCAAAACAGCGTATAAATTCGAAAATGCACCAATTGGTATTCATAAGCTTAATTCTATCGTGCCTTTTTTAATGAAAGAAGCTGGCCTTGAGATTAAGACAGCACACTGCCTTCGTGTCACAACAGCAACAAATTTTTTTCGTGCTGGCCATCAAGAAAAATTAATACGTGAACGAACTGGGCATGTTTCTTCTGCCTTATTTACGTATGAGAAGCCTAGTAATGATCAAGCAATGGCTGTATTCAAGTGTGTTGGCCCATCTGTATCAAAGGTTGTGTCGCTTGTTGACAACTGTTTTAACACACCCTCGAAGCCTAAGGAAGACGAAAAGTTTCAAATTTCCGATGAGGAACTTGATAAGTTTTTGAGAGAAGTGGACTGGTCTAAAATTGATAAAGAGGTGCAGCGACGTACTATCGCAGAAAAGTTTGTTTTGTCGAAAAGTACATTGACTAACTGTTCCTTTATCATGTCGTTTGCCGGAAATAAGTAATACTAAGTCAATTGTATGTGTGTTATTGTTAGTGTGATTAAAAAAGCAACATATTTTGTTGTTTGAAGTGTGATTTAATGCTTTTGTGTATTTAGAAGTTATTTCTAAATACAGCTTACTGTATTTAGAAATAATTCTAAACATAGCAATTACATATATTTGCATAATCTTTTGTTTACTCCTCAATTTCCCTATTGTTCAAAGCCCTTCCCAATTGAAGTAATTAAAGTCCTGGTCTAGACGGGGTATCGAAATAGATATACGTGATGTAAATTACACCATGTCATTGGCCGAAATGCTATGAATATCTAATGATGTGTGAGAACACTAAATATTCTTAATAATGTAACATAACGACAACTTAATACTTTTCTAACAGTAGATACAAATTATGTAAATTTCTGATGTAATTTAACCTAATGGTTACAAAATCAGTTTTAAGTAAATTATAAAAAAAAAATTTAAAAAAATATAAAAATTTACAGGTAAGTAAACTAAATTCATTAAACGATCATGTGAGAAGTAAAATACTCTGCGTTGGCGGGGAATCGAACCGCGGTCTCCCGCGTGGTAGGCGAGAATTCTACCACTGAACCACCAACGCGACATACTGCAAAGTCATTTCTTCGCAATTTTACTATTTCGCTGTGGACACCAAGTTATTTTGAAAACTGGAACACTCCAAGTCATCAGTAATTACTCATTGTGATCTTATTTAGCTACGTTGTTTGGGGCACCCAAAATTAAAATGATGGACGTAGCAAAACGTGAACAGCACGAGGGCGCAATTCTTAGAATGGAAGCACGGAATAAAAGGCATTCCCTGTAAAGCATTTGAATTTTCCCATGCCGTGGATTGAACCCGAGTCATGGCCGTGAGGGCGCCAGATCCTAACCACTAGATCACATGGGAATTCGATCGACCAACATTGCAACCAGCACTAAATGCAAAAGGCTTTTCTAATCTGATATCGAACATTTTCAACAAAATTCCTCGGTATTCGTCACGACCATTCGCCATGATCTGGAGTCAGACGCGCTACCAGTTGCGCCACAAGGCCATCGTTAAAAAGATTTTGCAGTTGAATATCCACGATGCAGTCGTCGAAACAAAAGTCGTCGAATATTCTAAAAAGCATTCCCATGTCGGGAATCGAACCCGGGCCATGGCGGTGAAAACGCCAAATCCTAACCACTAGACCACATGGGACATTCATTCCTTTATTCGTACGTCTTTATTAAAATATATCATAAATATTGGAGTTGCAACAAACCTGCAACTTTACAGTACATATAAGATATAATTAGATTATTTACAAATGTGTTAACGTTACAGTTAGTATATACCGTATAACCAAATTTTAAAAGTAATTAAAAGTTGTTTAAAACGATCAGTGGACATAAGATATAATAATTAGATTATTTACAAATGTGTAAACGTTATAGTTAATATATACCGTATAACAAAATTCTAAAAGTCATTAAAAAGACACTTATTTAAAAATGATTGTTTAAAACGTTCTGTGTAAACTTTTGGCCGACATAAATTGATGATCGCGTTCTTCTTTAGACGTGTGTTGGAGGGACTCCAATCCACGTTTACTGCGATGAAAAATATGCTGCTGTCACGTGACCAAATTTTCATTTTTTCGGACAACTTTCGCAACTCGGTATTCCAAGTGTATACACGTGCGCGATATAAACAAGCGAAAATATCGCAAAATAAGGACGATTTGGAAGTTTTTTTGTATTTGTGGGTATATTTTAACTCCTGTAAGTGTAATATAGCGAAGTGAAAAATGGTAAGGAGAATAAGCGTGTTTCGGACATGACTGTTGCCGAACTAAAGGAGTATTTGAAAATGCGTGTCGAAATGGCAAACGGCTATTTAAAACCTGCTTTACTTCAAATTGCTCAAGCAGTGGAGAAAATGATGTTGCCGATTGACCCAAACCATGAATATGGAAATTCGGATCGCAAGAACGCAAGAGAAACATTTATTATTCATGGTATGGTCATACATCAGCCATTAGGAAGCTTAAGCATGTAGGACGGCAACACGACGACGACGGCAACCAATACAATGAGTCAATGAAAAGAAATAAATAATTAAAGTCCCAGGGGAGTTTCAGATGTGGTCGTCGTTCTGTTTACAACGGCAAATCACAGATTTTCACGTCTTTTATACAACGCCTGCATTGCAAGCCGTAACAAGTGCAACTTAAAATTCGGTCAGTAGAACTCTTCCCAAACATTTATGTTTTTGGAAGCTTCTTATACTGTATTACATTCATACGAATTATAATATACGACAAGTTTTCTTTATTATCATTTATTTGAAGGAATTTGTTTTGGCCGTCGTCGTCGTGTTGCCGTCCTACATGCTTAAGCTCGCTATTGTCATATCCAGTCGTGAACGACTTTATACTAGATTCGCCACCCTTCGGTTTGTATATTTTTAACTGTTTAATATACAGCTCAGCTGAGTATGATAAACAGGGACTTGCCTCATATAAATCATTCGAAGATTATAGAGGCTGCAAGCACATCGCAGCCTGTTTGTATTCGCTGGAGGATGTACTGCATAATCGGTAATCGCGAGAGTGTAACATCTGGTCCATGCCAGGTCATTAGTAGAAAAGCGCAAATATATTGATTATAAAATATAACTTACTTTATTCCCATCAGCTGTAGCTGGTATCGGATCAGGATAATCCGCTGTGGGTCCATTTTCGTCAATAAAATGAAAACCGCATAACTATCTTCCCGACAGACGAACTTGTCGCCTCGACAACATGCATTTATCCAAATTTGCCTTCTTTCCTTAGATTTCTTCTCACTTGGGAAACTGTGGAAAGATACTGAAGTCCCATTGTCCTTTTTTAAGCGTGCTGGTTACCTCGAATCGCTTTTGCATATTCCCCAAGCACATCTCTTTACCATAATTTGTGAATCGCTTATAGTATAATCATGGATAGTATAATCGAGGCCGTCGAGCGAAATATATCCCTATATTTTCGTACCCACACAACGGGAAATTTTTCTCTTCGCTACATATTACACTTACAGGAGTTAAAATATACCCACAAGTACAAAAAAAACCTTTCAAATCGTCCTTATTTTGCGATATTTTCGCTTGTTTATATCGCGCACGTGTATACCCTTTGAATAGCGGAGTGCGAAAGTTGTCCGAAAAAATGCAAATTTGGTCACGTGACAGGAGCATATTTTTCATCGCAGTAAACGTGGGCAGAACACTTAACCTTCTGATCTGGAGTCAGACGCGCTACCAGTTGCGCCACAAGGCCATCGTTAAACAGATTTTGCACTTGAATATCCACAATGCAGTCGTCGAAACAAAAGTCGTCGAATATTCTAAAAATTATTCCCATGCCGGGAATCAAACCCGGGCCATGGCGGTGAAAACGTCAGATCCTAACCACTAGACCACATGGGACATTCATTCATTCATTCGTACTTCTTTATTAAAATATATCATAAATATTCGAGTTGCAACAAACCTGCAACTTTACAGTACATATAAGATATAATTAGATTATTTAAAAATGTGTTAACGTTACAGTTAGTATATACCGTATAACCAAATTTTTAAAGTCATTAAAAGTTGTTTAAAACGACAGTGGACATAAGATATAATAATTAGATTATTTACAAATGTGTTAACGTTATAGTTAATATATACCGTATAACAAAATTCTAAAAGTCATTAAAAAGACACTTATTTAAAAATGATTGTTTAAAACGTTCTGTGTAAACTTTTGGCCGACATAAATTGATGATCGCGTTCTTCTTTAGACATGTGTTGGAGGGACTCCAATTTCTGTCCATGTGGATGATGATGGCAATTTTTAACTAAATTGATAAGATCATGCGAGACGTAAAATACTCTGCGTTGGCGGGGAATGGAACCCCGGTCTTCCGCGTGGCAGGCGGGAATTCTACCACTGAACCACCAACGCGATATACTGCAAAGTCATTTCTTCGCAATTTTACTATTTCGCTGTGGATTTAAACAACACCAAGTTATTTTGAGAACTGGTACACACTTCGTCAGTAATTACTCATTGTGATCTTTTTTAGCTGCATTGTTTCCGGCACCGCAAATTAAAATGATGGACGTAGCAAAACGTCAACAGCACGAGGCCACAATTCTTAAAATGGAAGCACGGAATTTGAATTTTCCCATGCCGGGAATTGAACCCGGGCCATGGCGATGAGAGCGCCAGATCCTAACCACTAGACCACATGGGAATTCGATCGACCAACATTGCAACCAGCACTAAATGTAAAAGGCTTTTCTAATCTGATATCGAACATTTTCAACAAAATTCCTCGGTATTCGTCATGACCTTGAAGTGATTTGAACACTTAACCTTCTGATCTGGAGTCAGGCGCGCTACCAGTTGCGCCACAAGGCCATCGTTAAACAGATTTTGCCCTTGAATATCTACTATGCAGTCGTCGAAACAAAAGTCGTCGAATATTCTAAAAAGCATTCCCATGCCGGGAATCGAACCCGGCCAGGCCATGGCGGTGAAAACGCCAGATCCTAACCACTAGAACACATGGGACATTCATTCCTTTATTCGTACGTCTTTATTAAAATATATCATAAATATTGGAGTTGCAGCAAACCTGCAACTTTACAGTACATATAAGATATAATTAGATTATTCACAAATGTGTTAACGTTACAGTTAGTATATACCGTATAACCAAATTTTAAAAGTCATTAAAAGTTGTTTAAAACGATCAGTGGGCATAAGATATAATAAGTAGATTATTTACAAATGTGTTGAATTGAATTGAATTTATTAATTTGTCACAATTGGTTGATACAACAATTTAGAAAAGTAATAAGATAGAAGAGACAAGAAATGAAAAAATTGTGACGAGGTAGTCCAACTAGAAGCCAAGGCTTATTAATTGCTAGACTACCTCATGTCAAATATTAAAGAATAAGTTATATCTAAATATATATGAGGTAGAATAGTGAGCAGACATATAATAAGGAAACTAATATAATACAAGGACACACACATAATATCAAAACGAAGATACTTAGATCCACACACCTAGATGTAAATTAGATACTATTTAGTTACTAAAAATCATCGGACAAATTATCGAAAGTTAAATGCTTTTTAAGATTCGATTGGAATGAATACACAGACATGGCGTTCCGTAAATTCTGGTCCAAGGAGTAAAAAATACTGGACCTTGATAGTAGACAGAAAATTGTCGCAATTTTGTTCTACAAAATGGTATACTAATTAGGTTCGAACTTCTGGTATTGTAGGTATGTACCTCGCTATTTACCAAAAGAAATTCTTAAATCTAGGAGGAAGAGAATTTCTAGAAGCAAGATACATAAATTTTCCCAAGCAGAATAGATAAATATCATTCAGTTTGAGAATCACACTCTCTTTAAATAGAGGAGAAGTATGAGCATCATATTCCTTCTTATTAATTATTCTGATTACACGTTTTTGAAGCAATACGATGCGTTCCAGGTTAGACTGATAAGTTGAACCCCATACCAAAATACAATAATGCAAGTACGGATAGATTAATGAAAAGTACAAAGTTCTTAAACAAGATTAAGAGAGGAAAAACTCGATTTGTAAATTATTTCAATTGATTTGGAAATTTTACGTGAGATATCCAAGATAAATTTTCATCGAGAACAACTCCGACGAAAACAACCTCATTAACCCGTTTGATTTTAGTATTATTAATTTCTATACTAAACTCAGGTATAATATCTCTTTTGCCTAGTTTTGAAAATCATAAAACTAGATTTTTGAATATTAATTGAAAGTTTATTGGCTTTAAACCACTCGGACAGCTTGAGCAATTCACTATTAATTGTATTCATTATAAACGAAAGATCATTGTGAGAAAGAAATAGATTAGTATCGTCAGCAAATAGGATAAAATTAAGAATAGTGGAGACATTGCAAATATCATTTATATACAACAAGAAGAAAAGTGGACCAAGAATTGATCCTTGGGGAACACCACATTTAATTTCATTAGAAGATGATTGAATACCATTGTATTCAACAAATTGGTATCTATCACTAAGATAATTTCTTATCCATTCAAGTGCTAAACCACGGATACCATAATGCTGCAATTTTTCGAGCAGTATCTTGTGATTTACAGTGTCGAATGCCTTTGAAAGGTCGATAAAAATACCAACAGTGAATTTCTTCTGATCAATAGAAGAGGTTATACTGTCAACCAGATGCAGAAGTGCTAAAGCTGTCGAATGGTTTTTTCTAAAGCCATACTGGTTATTGAACAGAACCTCATTTTTGTTTATGAAATCCATAATGCGGTTACACACAGTCCTTTCTAGTAATTTGGAAAATATTGGCAAAACCGATATAGGTCGATAATTGGAGAATAGATTGTTTGGTTCAGATTTATAAATGGGGACAACTTTAGCGATTTTCATCTGGTCGGGAACTATGCCGGTTTCAATTGACAAATTTACAATATGAGTTAAAGGTTTGCAAATAAATTCAAATGAAACCTTAACGGCCCACATTGGGATTTTGTCGCAGCCAACCGCGGTTTTAGGACGGAATGATTTAAAAATTTCGTTTAGCTCCAATTCCGAGACTGGTTGCAAAAAAATAGAATTGATAAAATTACCGTTAAGATAAGAGTGGTGAGTATATTGGGATACAGGAATATTTTTCCCTAAATTTAAGCCAATATTAGAAAAATAATTACAAAATTGATTAGCTATTTCCATCGGGTCAGAAATATTTCTATTATTAGTAAAAAAGTTAGACGGTAGTTTATTCACTTTGTTCCCTCTCCTTTGTAATATCTCGTTTAAAACTTGCCAAGTTTTCTTAACATTTGTTTTCGCTAAGTTCAATTTTTCTTCATAATGAAGGCGTTTTGCTGAACGTAACAGAGAACTCAACTTATTTCTATATTGTTTGTAATTTATTTCGTTTTGTGAGGTGGGAAACTTCAGAAATTTTCGGTAAAGTCTGTTCTTTTTCCTAATAGATTTAAGTAAGCATTTGGAAATCCAAGGTTTTGTTAAACAATGTTTAGATGCTTTGATGTGTTTAAGAGGGAAACATTCATTAAATAAGGCTGTATATTTATGGAGAAATGATCCGTAGGCATTTGCCGGATTGTTATATTCATCGAGATTCTCCCAATTAGTATTACGTAATTGATCGAGAAAATTGATCACATTTAATTGCTTCTTATCACGAACTACAAAATATGAGTTGACATTGCACATTTGCACCTATCTTGCTGTTCAGAGAAGATACTAAAAATGGGTAAGTGGTCAGATATATCAGTAAACAATAGACCGCTTAGAGCGTGGTTGTCAAGATTATTAGTAAAAATATTATCAATTAGGGTTGCCGAATGTGAAGTAATTCTAGTAGGATGTGTTATTAAGGGCAAAAACATATTAGTGTACATTATATCTAGGAACTTACTAGTTAATTCATGATTTAAGTGGTTCATTAAATTAATATTCCAGTCCCTAAAATATAACATGGCTTGTTTGTTTTGGAAATTTCACTAATCAAATATTCCGTATTGATGATGAATTCAGGGTCTAGCTATTTTGCGGGCCGCGGGCTGCGGGTCAGTTTTTGCGGGCTGCTGGTCAAAACAATTGCGGGCCGCGGGCCAAATTGCTGACCTAACTAATTTTTTGTTGCATGCCATAAATGGCATGCAACTTTCATTAGTGAGCGTACCGGTCACGTGGCAAATTCGTAAAATACGACAAATACTGAGTTTTCCGACGAGCATTTCATCACTCATGCTCGAGGAAAGGCAAAGAAAAATGTTTGAGTGTTCGCGGAAAATTTACATAATTGAGGGCTTTTAAAAATAGATCAAGGTAGATAAAGCTTTGCTGGTTTTAATTTTCCTTATATTCTGTTATTTGTTGTGATTCTGGATCAGTTGTGCTCGCAATAAAATATTAATCATAAAATGAATGATTATTTATCAGTCGTTTTTAATATTTATATCGTGAAGCCTGGCTACGCTATCAAAATACTCAATTTTTTATATATGCTCAATATATACTATATTGTGTGCAAAACTTCAAAACTACAGTACATTTTGTAAATAACATGAAATATATTAAAATATCAAACAAAATTCTCATTATACTATTGAAATTTAATACAACGAAATAGTATTCTACGTCGATAATTTCAATCATAGTTTAATAATTATTTTCAATCTATAGTAATTCGCCGTTTCCATGTTTTTTTTTTATACTTTCGACAAAGCTACAATAAAGCTAAATTTGTAGGAAATAACATTATTTAGTTATAAAATAGTATAAAAGGAAATCTAACAGTCAATCGCTTTCGATAAAACCTGGCCTTGTTTATATTACCGTCGTTTGCAACTGACGATGAACTGTCGCTCATAAAAACATTGCCTATTCGCGTGAGAATCTTAAGTTTTCTTATTTTGACATAATAGCTATTTTTCAATAAATATATTGATATTAAACTTATTGAATCAATATTTTAAGTTTCAGGCCAGTTGTACCAAAAGTTATAAGCGGTAGCGCATTATAACCAGGGCACAGAAAGGGTCATACAGAAGCCCAATTTCTTGGTTTTTCCTATGATTTTCCAATGATTTTGGCGGTTAGCACTTTTTTCCATCCAGCAAACCGCCCTATCGATTTTCTAAAGTCGTTTTTTTGCATTTTTTTATTAATTCGATTAGGGTTAGAGTTAGGGTTGGGGTTAGGGTTAGGGGTTAGAGTAGGGACTAGGTGTAGGGTTTGTGTCAGTTACATAGCCATTTAAAGGCCGCTTTCCAGTTCAACCGTATCGTACACGAGTAAAAACGCTCAGGTTGATGCAATACTGATGAAAACGGGATTGAACAATGTTTTGCTGCCCACATTGTTCATAGCTGTCAACAATATTGAACAATATTCAGGCTCAACAATAGTGTTCAATATTGTTGACAAGTGTGAACAATGTGGGCCGCAAAACATTGTTCAATCCTGTTGAGCAGCGGGCTCGGCGTTTTTTGCCGTGTACCGAAACGTAGCGTATTTCTTTGTTTCCGGAGCGCTAGAGTGGAACTAATGATTTGGTAACACAAAAGAAAATGCTATGATACGGTCGAAGTGGAAAACAGGTTTAACACCTCTCCTCTCTTCCGAAAATGACGTCAGGTCAGTTTGCTGGATGGAAAATAGTGCTACTATTAGGATTGGTGTACAGTTATCCCGGTCGAAACAGGTTTTAATGTCTGGTACGACTAATAAACTGAGATTCCATTATATTACAAAAAGAATGAATTTAAGAAAAAATTCGTATGCATATGATTACGAATAACATTAGACATAGAATAGCCCGCATTTTTTGGCCCGCAGCCCGCATTTTTTGGCCCGCAGCCCGCATTTTTTGGCCCGCAGCCCGCATTTTTCGGCCCGCAGCCCGCAACCCGCAGAATAGTTAAACTCATGAATTCATCAATACTGACATCAGGGGGTCTGTATACGATACCAACGATTATATTCTTCCCATGGGGTTTGGGAATTTCAATAAAAAGTGACTCAGTACGAATTGACTGATTAAATCCTAGGTCTGAGCGAAATTCTACCTCATCATAGTCTACGTCACATAGGAATCACGTGAGATTGCGCGAGCAAGCTATATCATGTGCCGTAAGCTTTCGATCATGGCGGACGACAAGGTGAACGAAGCACAAGGAAAATCCAATTTTTCGGACGAAGACGAGGAAAGGTTGCTCGCCGAAGAGGGCGAACAAACACAAGATTATGTCACCACCGGTGACACAAATAATGATTCCACTAGGATGTGGGAGGCCATCAAGGGCCTTGGAAAGAAACTCGATCTTTTGGCGGGAACGCCAAATACACGCATCACCGATGCTCCACTAAAGCGGAAAATACCGCACACAGTGACTAAAGAGTCAAAAAATGACGCAGAAACCCCACCGGGGCTATCTCGTCAAAAGAAGCGAAAATCTTCATCAGTTTGCGACGATGCATCTGACGATTCTGATCGAGACGTCACAGCCTTGCTCGACAAGGAGGACGAACAAGATGGCGACGAGAGCGATAAACTCTTGCAAGAGATTGAAGAAGAATACAACAGCGAGGACAAAACAGGTCCGGACGTAAACGTTCATCTAGCAAACCTAGTCAACAAAAGGTTTGCTGGGAAGCTCAAAGAAGCAAAGCTCAAAGAGAAATGCGAGCTGTATATCCGACCCGGAAATTGTGATAAACTCAAAGTTCCTCTCGTGAACCCCGAACTGTGGGGGAAACTTGGACCACCGGTCAAAACACAGGACTTGAGAATCGCAAATGTCCAGCAGACCATAGTGAAAGCAACTGTTGCACTCACCGAGGCAACAGAAAGAATTACAAAAGTCAAGGGGAACATCGACGGGAAACAGCAAATTATAACCTCTTTGACTGACTCACTTGCTCTGCTGGGACACGCAACTTATGACCTATCGTTGCGACGGCGAGACATCATGAGGCCGTCAATAAATCGAGAGCTTCGTGCTCTTTGCAGTCCACAAATCCCTGTTACAGAGTTCCTGTTTGGGGATGATGTACAAAATAGTTTAAAAACTATTACAGAGTGCAACAAGATTGCCAGTTCAACTGTAAAGCAAGGGTCGGATTACAAACACAAACCGACCTACTCTAGAGGTGGAAATTACAAGCCTCAAGCCAGTCAAGGTTATGGGCATGGAAGCAAGCCTTTTTTAGGCCAGCGCAAAGGCTACCAGCCATTCAAAAAGAAAGTGTGGACACCACAGCACAAAAGGGAGGACATGAAGTGATCCTCACCGAAACACTACAAACAGTAATTGATAATGTAAGTAAATTTGATAGTCTTTTACCACATATTATGACAGGTCTAGAGCAAAATGTTAGGACCTTGAAAGCAGGTAATCTTTCTAGTTTCCTTAACAGATGGAAATCTCTTACATCTGATAAAGAAATTATTGACATGGTAACAGGTACAACTATTGATTTTGAGCATGTACCAGTCCAATCTAGGCCACCGGCCATACAAACATTCTCAGACCCTGAGGTACAAATCATTGAGACTGAGCTCAGTAAACTCCTAAGCAAAGGGGTAATTAAAAAAGTTGAACGTGAAAAAGGTGATTTTCTTTCGCCCATATTCCTCAAGGCAAAGAAAGATGGCTCATACCGCCTAATTTTGAATCTCAAAGCTTTGAATAAAAAATATCACTTATCAGCATTTTAAAATGGACACACTTTTGTCAGTAGTCAAACTTATGAGACCAAATTGCTTTATGGCCACCATCGACCTCAAAGATGCATATTATTCAGTACCTGTGTCTGAAAAACATCAGAAATTTCTCAAATTCCACTGGAAAGGAACCTACTACAAGTTTACCTGCTTTCCTAATGGGCTATGTTTCTGTCCTAGGAAATTTACAAAGCTTATTAAGCCAATTCACTCTTCGCTTAGATTGCAAGGTCATCTCCTTGCTGGTTATATTGATGACAATTACAACCAAGGGGACACTTACCAGGAATGCTTGACTACTGTGCTTGAAACAGTAAAACTGGTAACCGAGTTAGGGTTTTGTGTGCACCCTGAGAAATCATGCCTTATACCATCTCAAGAAATAATTTTTCTTGGGAATGTTTTAAACTCTGTCACCATGACTATTACACTAACCGATGAGAAAAAACAGAAAATTGTGAAGGCATGTAAGGCACTGCAGAGACAGCAAAATCACACTATCCGGGAGGTTTCTAAGGTGATAGGGCTCATGGTGTCTAGTTTTTCAGCAGTTATGTATGGACCATTATACTATAGACAACTAGAGCGGGATAAATCTCTAGCTGTTAAAGACCATAAGGGAAACTATGATGCACCAATGGCTCTATCACCTGTGGCCAGAATAGAATTACAATGGTGGGTAGACAATATTGACAAAGCATTCAATGTCATCAACCATGAACCCCCATCAATTACAATCAATACAGATGCATCAAAAATTGGATGGGGTGGTGTATTGGATGGTACAACTTGTGGGGGACATTGGTCACCCCAAGAATCAGAAGAGCATATTAATTGCCTTGAATTAAGGGCTGCTCTTTTTTCAATCCAATCACTAACACCTGACAGGAGCAATACCCACATTAGATTGAAGATTGACAACACGACAACAGTGGCTGCTATTAACCATATGGGCACTAGCCACTCAATACAATGTAACAATGTAGCTTTAGATATTTGGCA
>CACRXK020001736.1:4603-27731 GCA_902702795.2 Paramuricea clavata
AAAGCTGGATTTCAAGTGTGTCTACTAAAGGTATAAACTATTTATGTTGATGCATGCGCATGCTATGTACCTAAGTATATTTCCTTCAACGATAAGCATTGATTAGTGATACATTTTAGTGTAAACATTTGGAATATTTTTGAGCTGATCGTTAACATTATTATTTTGAAATCGATACCGCAGGGGGTAATTAAGTATGCCAAGCATTTAAATTTAAATCGCACAGTGTGTCTGGGCTACCTATGAATTAACTGACTTATTACATGATTGAGAAGGTTTTCACAAAACAGCTCTTACGCTTGTGGGACGTAACACAAGGCTGAGTATGCGCACTATATACGCTATAAAATGTGGTCAAGCATGCGCAGTATATCATTTCACGTCCCACAAGCGAAAGAGCAGATGTTACTGTATAAATTCCCTGCACAAGCAAGTTTGATGGTTGATCCAGCTAGTCCTCGTGCGCCGAATGATACATACTCTTACCTAATGGTAGAGTTTTGACGGGCTCTGAGGTACACGGCTGTTGTCTCTTTCCCGACTGGAGACGGTACAGCGTTTATCGAGTTGGGAAAGAGACTAACCTCTCATTAGGTACTTACCCAGATAAGTACATCATGAATATAGTTTTAGTGAGGTATTTATCTAGATAAATACCTCATTAAACTATTCATGAGGTATATATCTAGTTAAATACCTCATGTAGTTTAAATACCTCATGTATTTATCTAGATAAATACCTCATTAAACTATTCATGAGGTATTTAATACATAATTATTCAAGTGCAATATAGATATATTGCACTCAAACTGAGTGCAATATACATATATTGCACTGGAGCTCAGCGCAATATACAGATATTGCACTAGAATAGCTAATTAGTAATTCAATTCATCAGCCCCACTCTTCCCTGCTGAATGTCAAATCCCTCCCCGGGCTTTTATATACTTGAAAGACATTATGGAAAATAAAGGTCTATGAATAACAAAGAAAACCACGTCAATCATGTAATAACTAATTTTAATCATTTTAATCATCGCCTGAAAATATGTAAAAACAAAGATGCTAACCTGACTGCCTCGCAGACACCATTACTTGAAGAAGACAGAAACACAACAGCACTTTGAACAGCATTCTCTTTCCGTTGATCTTTTTCAAAATTTCGTTCGAGTCCAAAAACCTTGATGTTCACTTTATGAGCTGACGTGTGATATGAAAGCAGCAGTGTTGTCGTATTGTAATTTAACATTTCTCTTTTAGACTTCCTTCAGCTTTGTAATTTGCATTTCGTTTCAGCATTGCATTGTGCTCTTGATCCTTGTAATTTGCATTTCGTTTCAACATTGCATTGTGCATTGTGATCTTATTAAGATGTGTTCATGCATATCCTGAATGAAAAGCAGACCTTCAGGTTCTAGGCTAGATCCCGTACCATTAAAAATTCTTATTAAAACCGTCAAAGCATCGCTATGTAAAGGCCTAATTCAAGAACGGCGAAATTCTTCGCGCGAAATTGTGTCTGCAAAATACGGATGGTTGCACATGACTCATGAGTGAAGGCCCAGGCTCACCGGACACGATTCGGCGACAACGTGACGCAATTTTTCGATTTTCATTGACCGATAACTTTGATCCTGGTTTAAGTTTTTCAAATATTTAGAAGCTCTATAACATTTTGAGTTATTTGGTCTACATATCTTTAAAATTTCCTTTCATTAACTGTTATTAATTAACTTTCCAAAATTGGAAAAGTCGCGTCCCGTTGTGTTGAATCGCGTCCGGTGTGTCTCTGCCTTGATTCTATTAAATTTTCCGGCTTCTATTCACTGGTGAATTAGCGAAATTTTCTCTTCATTTCACTCGTAGAAGGCTCATTATTTAAGTTATCAGAACTGATGCTATATTGTGCATAAAACACTGCAAATACATGAGGAAACTTTATACCATATCCCAATGTTCGCGATGCAAGCCAGAATACCGCTTGCAAAAAAGCAATGTTACACTTTTTTCTATCGTTGTGCATTTTAGAATTCTTTTATGTTTTTAACTAAAGCGAAATTCACACATTTGTTTGAAAAAATAAACATCATGTTTGTTTCTATTTTGAAGTCGCGCGAGTTACATGCGATATTTCATTTATGCTCGGGAAGTGGAAAGTGCTTTTCACGCAATTTGATTGGTTGCTCAGCTCCGGATATCCTTGCACTATTCACTTCCGGACAAAAACAAAATGGCTTCCCGTTTCGTTCCGGTAACAGAGGAGCCAATTTTGGTTTCATTTTCATGTCACGCAGTCACGAAATATAAGTGGCTAGGAGGTTAGGGTTAGGGATTAGTTTATTTCGTGATTGCGTGACATGAAAAGATAATCCAAATTTTTGTGCTACACGCAGCTGCGGTTTCGCCAAACACGAAGAAAGCCACGCAGTTTTGTTTAAAATCGTGTGTAGAGGTATTCTTTAAAGCTGTTTCTAGTGAATAAAATTACTAAAAGCGTGTAAATCTTGTTTACAACTATTACGGGAGCTTAAGTAAAATCTTTAATGCGTGCATCGAATGTGTATAGGCACCATAGCCGTATTCCTAAATTTGTCCATGATTTTATGCCTGGAAAATGTGCTGTGTTTCATTTCCGCTAAGCAAACAGAATTCTCAGTACTGAAATTAAGTGAACCTGAAGTAATAACAGGCTAAAGAATACAGGGCAAAAAAGAAT
This sequence comes from Paramuricea clavata, assembly GCA_902702795.2. Classification (NCBI taxonomy): domain Eukaryota; kingdom Metazoa; phylum Cnidaria; class Anthozoa; order Malacalcyonacea; family Plexauridae; genus Paramuricea; species Paramuricea clavata. The sequence goes on from CACRXK020001736.1 coordinate 7,321, forward strand.
CGCGAAAAATATTCAATTTGTATTATAATATTATATATATTATTTAAAAAACTCATTAATAATTCAGGAGCAAAACACAAAGAAAAATCATAAGCGTGGCGTGGTTTTATATGTGATAAAAAATCATGTTAATTTACATAAACTTTAGCTTTGATTTTCTCGGTTTAGACAAAGTTTATTTTAAAAATTACTTCGCCAATGAACTCGTATAAGATCAGTCGTTTTTTAAGCCATTTAAAGCACTTGTAGTCGTGTTTTATCACATATAAAACACTCCGCTACGCGTCGTGTTTTATATGTGATAGTTTACTCCTACGCGTGCTTTAAATAGTACATATTATAATAATATTATATAATATATTATAATTCTATCATAATATTATATATTATAATATATAATTATTATAATAACTATCTGTTACTAGAGTTGGTCTTTTTCATCCTCTTTCCCAGTCGACTCAGCTATCGAATAAGTACCTGGTCTATAGGATCCAGTCCAAATGAAATTGTTCAGTCTTATTCGTCTAACAAGTCGTAGCACTGGATGAAGTTTTATCAAATCCTAGGATTGCATGAAGGTTGTTCAAGTCCTATAGGACTGGATGAAGTTTGCTCAAGTCCTATGACTGGATGATGTTTGATCTAGTCCTAGGACTGGATGAAGTTTGATCAAGTCCTAGGACTGAATGAAGTTTGATCAAGTCCTAGGACTAGATGAAGTTTGATCAAGTCCTATAGGACTAGATGAAGTTTGATCTAGTCCTAGGACTGGATGAAGTTTGATCTAGTCCTAGGACTGGATGAAGTTTGATCAAGTCCTAGGACTGGATGAAGTTTGATCTAGTCCTAGGACTGGATGAAGTTTGATCAAGTCCTAGGACTGGATGAAGTTTGATCTAGTCCTAGGACTGGATGAAGTTTGATCTAGTCCTAGGACTGGATGAAGTTTGATCTAGTCCTAGGACTGGATGAAGTTTGATCTAGTCCTAGGACTGGATGAAGTTTGATCTAGTCCGAGGACTAGATGAAGTTTGATCAAGTCCTAGGACTGGATGAAGTTTGATCTAGTCCTAGGACTGGATGAAGTTTGATCTAGTCCTAGGACTAGATCAAGTTTGATCAAGTCCTAGGACTGGATGAAGTTTGATCTAGTCCTACGACTGGATGAAGTTTGATCACGTCCTACGGCCGAATGAAGTTTGATCATGTCCTAGAACTGAATGAAGTTTGATCAAGTCCTAGGACTGATTGAATTATGATCAAGCCGTAGGACAGGAGCAAAGTCCTCGGACTGGAGCACATTTTTGGACTGGAAAAATTCAATCATTCTCCAAATAATCATTCTTCATTCAGTTTCTCATAGTTTGTTCTGTCAGCTAACTATCCTTGTTCTGTCAGCTAACTATCCAGTATTGATATCCATCCAGTTCGAAACGTTACATCTAAAATGTGTTTATATTGAATTTGTTCAGCAATGCCAGAAGAGAGAGATCTCATATCTGTGAACTATGTCAGTCCGCTGGTGTTGAGGAAGGAGTTGGAGAATCTAATGGATAATGAAGGCGTAGGGGTCCTGGAATCACCTGATATCATCAAAGAAAAACAAGTGATTTTCTGGAATATGGTTAGTGTGGAGCATGTATCTTTCATCCCTGCGATGAGGCAGTTTAAATAAAGTTAGTTCAGTTTAGGTTTCCTCTTGCAGTAACACAGCGTCAATAAGGGATTGATTTTACTTGACCTCTAGGAGAAGAGTTTAGTACTGAAAGAGCTATCCAGTATAATATTTATAATTGAAGTTAATTTAGCTCAGGTTTCCTCCTGTAGTAATACTGGATTAATAAGAGATGATCCTTACTGGACCACTAGGAAGAACAGTTTCCTAATGAAAGAGCTATCCAGTATCAATAAAGTTAGTTTAGTTAGCGTTTCCTCCTGTAGTAACCCCAGGCTTCTATATAGGAAGAACAGTTTAGAACGGATAGAGTAATCCAGTATAAATAAAGTTAGTTCAGGTGTATGAACCTTACAGAACAGTTTAGAACTGATAAAGCTATTGAGTATAAACTACCTTATGTTGCTTTAAAAATTTTTACTTATTTTTTTAATTTAGGCTTGGTATTTCCAGCGTCTTAATTTACCGACACATTTAACGGACCATATTTACGGCAATTACGCGGATGAAGAACGCTCTAAGGTATGGTAAAGTTAGCTTCTTTTCCTCGCTAAAGTCTGATAGTCTGTCATACACGTAAAAATCTCACAACTTGTCAACAAGATGTGTTCGCAACAGACTTGTAGCAAGTTTGTCAACAACTTTTAACAATGCTCTTATTTCATCAAGTTGCTACAAGGTTGTCACTCCCAACTTGTTGACAAATTGTTAAATTGCAAGACGATGTCACAAGTTGTTAGAACAACTTGTAACAAGTCTGTTGACCCGCGCGATCTTCCCTTTCCTGTGTCCCTGCTTTTGGCCATTGCCAGGCCCGTATTTCGGTCCCTGTATATGCATGGACAGTCGCCCGAAGATTGGCTTACAAAAAATATTTTTGAGGGATGATTATTATTGATTAGGCCGAGGAAAAAAGTGTATTCTGTTTCTGGTCAGCTTGCAGGTCGTCTTTGACTATGCGCGTCAACGGGATTTTTTTTTGAAAGTCGCTGATCATCTCAAGGACATTTTCTTCGCTGGTTAAGGAAATCTACTGAAATTTTGACACGAATATTACATGTTCATGAATAAGTGTTAGTAGTCAAACGTACTGTATGTTTTGGCGTGATTTTCGTGAGAGAATAAGTTCTTGTGATATTATTGGGGCTCCAAGGATAAAACACACATATTTCGCTTGAAAATCACGTTTGTTGATGTACATTTCACACAAATTGCCGAATATCAAAAATTGCTTTGCTCGCACATTTCTGGTGGCGTAATTTGTTACGTCACCTATTGGCAATAAAGTCTACCGGGCATATGAGCCCCAATACCGGAGAATATTTCATTTTGATATATTTGTATTATTCTATAGTAGTTCTCATTTTATTTTATGCAAGCTTGGTGACAGTTTAACATTAAGCAGAAATGTACTCGCCGCCAGAAGTGACCCCCACCCCCCAGTGAAGGTTCCTTCTGTCTAAAATATAAGCAAGGGAAGAATAACTTAGTTAAGAAGAGTATTTTAGTAATCCCATGACCAAATCTTTGTCTAGTGGATGAAATATATAAAAAAATGCCGAAAATCAAGCTCCAGACACTTAAAAATACAAACTTTTTCTGTGCCAGACATGTTCCCACTTTTCCCGTTTACCACCACCTAGTTGGGTCCCTTCCTCTTGATGGCCCCTCTACTGACAAATTCTTAAAAGAGCTCCTGGCAAAAAGCGTTCCATTGAAAAAGAAATGGAAAAAGCCGCGCGTCAATTTTGGACAGACAAACTGACAAGAAACAGAATACCTTATTTTGGCGATGCAACCTAGGATGAGGTGCGCTCCGAAAAAGAAAAGATAGCCAGCTATTAAACTTAGTTAAAATATGTGTTGTTCAAGAAACTCGACTTTCAGTACAATCTTTTTGAAGGATTTTGATGGCCAGGTTCACGTATCGACATCGTGGGACTTGGATCGACCTATTGACGACGACCACATTCCGTTGTATGTTTTATGGAATGTACCAGGTAAGTTATAGCTTAAAGCCAGTTTTCCACTTGCAATTGTTACTGCGAGTTCTAGTGGGATTTTCTTCTTAGATAGATAGATTATGCACGCTGATCCTATCAACCGAAGCTGATTTCCACGAGGGGCGTGTGCCAAAGTTTTAAAAAGATATAGAGTATTAAAATAGTAACATATTAATGTCTAATGAGAAAGTTGGTAGACTATTTACAGGTATACATTATTTACAATGCTTATATCACATACTCGACCGACCTGACCGCGTAGCTCATGCAGTTGGCAGAGGCATTGGGCTAGTATTCCAAAGGTCGTAGGTTCGATTCCCACCGTGACCAGGCATATTTTTCAAGCTTTACCGGTGTGGATATACACTCAGAGTAACCAGATTGCATAACTAGAAGTCTGCTGTTGAATGACTTAGTTTAGTCATGGTCGATAATTTGCTTTTCAGCTCATGAACACCAAGACGCAACTATAGATGAAAAATCCTGGACTCCAAGAAGGTAAATCATTACGAAGTGGAAATATTAAAAAATCCAATGCTTTTATATTTCAAAAACGCGAGCTTAAAATCTTCTATATTTGAGGGTTGATGTGAATATGTTTTCTATAGTGTCGTCCAGTCTGTCGTCGCTAATATAAAGGTCAATGACATTGCCGATCCATTTGGATGTCTTTTTGAAGAACGGAACAGACAGAAGCTTATTAATCCTAACATTCAATGGTAAGTTGTCGAGTTACCCAGTATATTAGAGTTCCAGAATTAGCGCTAGACAAGGACAGTGGCCTATTTTGCTCAGGACAGTGCAAGGATACTCAACGAAACGCGAAGCGTTGGCCGTTGAGGTCATAGATATCTTATATACACTAGATAGCGCATCTCTTTTAGTAAAATTGAAGCCAAGAATATTCCAGCGGTTACCCCCATTTGAATAGATGGCGGCCATGTTTGGTGTTTCCCACTCGCTAATAAACGCTTAAAAAACAACAATAACTTTCATCATTTGAATAGTTTAAAAATGTATTTGGAATAGGTTTACCTATTAAGTTTCGTGTTTAAGAAATAGAAAACATACGAATCTTCTCATTTCATGGGAATATCCTGAGTCTGCAATCACGGCTTCAATTTTTGAATTGTAGAATAATTAGATGCACTATCTAGTGTATATAAGATATCTATGGTTGAGGTCATACAGGGTGTCCCAAAAACCCAAAACTATATGTCTTAATAAGGACTGGGTACTTGGGTCAAAAACGTTTTTGACAGCGTATAACTCGAAAACAATTTTAGATATAAAGAAAACTGTTTAAATGTGTCTTATATGTAGGTTTGTAAGCATTCACAAGAAAGTACAAGTCATTTTGTTGTAATTGAATACAAAAGAATTTACATTTTCTTGCTGTAATACAATTTAATAGGGATATGCGATGCTTGTTTTCTCGGTGTTGGGCACGTTTTTTTCGGCAAGGAACTTTTGTGGTAATTGAGCATCTATGGTTCTATATATGAATTGAACGACAGAAAATCTATTTCCCAGGAGGGTGCCACGAAATTGCTTTCTAGACACTTTTCGCACAACAGCCCGGCCTAGTTTTGGAGTTTTTTGGGACACGGGTACTGAGGTTATTATTTGTTTCAGCATGCATATACCACAATGGAACAAGAATGACCAAAAACAACGAAATTTGTTTTTTTGTATATCAGATAAAGATCGGCTGCATGCTCATGTTTTAACTAGTTCTTATTTCTACGTTTTAGGAGTATTTATAGAGAGATGCTGTTCCTATCATTGATGGCTTGTGGCTCTGACAATATTAACATAGGTAATTGTGGTACGTACTGTACATGGCGCCCGAAAGAAAATCAACACCATTATAAGCTCACTAAAAGTTGACACCGAACTGTTGCGCATCACGTAGGGCTAGCTGAGATGAAACGTGCATCCACGATGATTAATATTTATTAGGCACAGTTCAGCTTTTTGATTGATGGTTTTTAAGGCGCGTTTCAGCCCTTTTAATTGAAAAAAACTAACCAGGAAAATCAATTAAGCATAATTCAAGATCAGTAAACTCAATGTTTTTAATAAATAAAAGTGTTTTAAAATGTTAAAAACATTGAGTTTGCTGATATTGAATTACGCTAATTGATTTTCCTAGTTAGTTTTTTCAATTAAAGGCCTGAAATGCGCCTTAAAAACCATCATTCAAAAGGCTGAACTGTGCCTTTAATGAAATTGAGACAAAGGATTGAGACAAAGGATTTGTGCACGGTGAAGTACAGTTCAACATCAAACAAAGGTCTTCTATTTTGTAGCTTTGAAGTCTGCCGGATTTTCCAGACCATCATGTCTTAACAGACCATGGTTGTCCACAGCTAGTAGCTGAAGCCCCGTTTACACTACGCTCAATTTTTGGTACGGCACGGATAAAATTGGTACCCGTACCACTTTTTCGGTTCTTGGACTACCTATTTAGCTAAGCCCCGTTTACACTACGCTCAATTTTGGGTACCGTACCACTTTTTGGTTCTTGGACTACCTAAATAGGTAGTCCAAGAACCAAAAAAGTGGTTGCCGTACGAAAAATTGAGCGTAGTGTAAACGGGGCTTAAATAATGTTTCAACTTTTAATGCACACATTGTCTTAACATCCAACAGTCGACCTCCAAATCATCACAGGCAATATTTCAAAATTCTCAAATTTTCGGCTATAAAGAGAGTTGCCAACATACTGTATATGGTCTTCATAAATGTCATACCCTAAGGAAATGTCAGTGCCAAGCATGCCATCGAAGAAATTTTGGTGTACATTTTCAGATTTGTACGAGATTGCCTCTTCTATAGAGGTATACGGATGGGGGGGGGGCAAAAACAACAGTACCACCCCACAAACTACACATCCCATTTCTAATTACAGATTCGTTTGATCGAGAGTACAAACGGACATACCGCTATCTACATCGTGATGGTAACAGCGGTACCTACCCTTTGACAAATGAAGATCATCCGCTGCCCACACGCGCTATGTGGTGTCGGCGCGCCTTTAAACCTCCGACCCTTCAGCCCAGATTGCCGCCAAGTCGATATTTCCTCAGTCAAGGTCTTATTAGCGAAGATTAAAAAAATCCTGTTGAAAAGTTAACTAAACATAATAATAGGTTAATTAAGGATCATTGAACTATTTATGATCAAAATAAGTTTATTCTACAACTTCAGCCGGTTTAAAGAGGAGCAGGTTTTCTATGAACGGTTTTCATATGGCAAGTTTTCTTTGTACAGTACAACAAAGTTTCTATGACAATTTTTTTGTTTTCTAGGTAACCTCCACGATAGTAATATATTAGATAGTAATATATATTTCAAGTACAATTTGGAAAAAATATGCACGAGTGAGTTTTTCAAAGACGATCAGATCTCTGAAAAACTCACGAGTGTATGTTTTTGTTTTTTTTCAAATTGCACGAGAAACCATACTATAACTTATTAATAATATACATGAAAAAATTATGCAGTCACTCCTAAAAACTCTTATATGTTGGGGCTTTTGTATTATTTCTGCTGGAAATAGAAGATTCCCCTTACGTTTTCGTAGCGCTTTGCATTGTGGTTCTAGTGGTATCACTGATATTCAAGATGGCTTATTTTTTGTTGTCCTGACCCGTGCAAGAACTTTTAAAAAAGCTAGGGTCAGGTGCACGATATCCAGCAGCAAAATATTCGCGAAAACATTCAATGTTTTTATTCGATGCCGCTATCTTTATCAGTGATACCACTATAACCACAATGCAAAGCGCTACGAAAACGTAATTAGGGGAATCGTCTATATAGCTCTATCTTATTGGCTATCTTTGTTATTGTTTCAAATTTTAAGCCAATCAGAAAGCGTAAGTAGTCAATCAAAATTTGCACAGCATGTATTTCTTTTTTGCACCGTAATTCATTTTTTGGCACTGTATTTCGATCAAAACCTAGCATACTGGCTTTTGAACAAGTTTACATGTCATGGTAAAGATTGAAAAAGTTGCCTATACAAGACAAGCAAATATAATTTGTCATATGAAAATTTGTCATATATAGTGAGAAAACTTGCTCGTCTGTAACCGGCTTTAATAAAAAATTCTTAGAGTTCAGACTTTATATTCTCAGTCCTAGGACGTCATAGAAAATTTATATACACTCTCAGAACTTGGGTAAAATTTTATCTGATCATTTAATCAAAACTTTACCAGACCTATACGACTTGATCAATATTTTACCCAGTTCTAACACTTAATCAAAACAGTATGTATATGAATGTATATGTGGTCATAGAAATTGTTTAGAACGTTACCTGGTCGTAGAATTCCTAGAACTGAATCCCAGTTCTAATAATTAAATCCTTACTCTGGGTCAGAGTGAAGGTTCAGAGTACTGACTCAGACTTCACTGACTTTTGTTGTCTAATATACATTATCCAGCTTTCCGCGAAAGACGCTGGTCGTTAATTTACGTTTTCGAGTGTCTAATATACTTATATAGTAGTAAATTAAAGGAATATCTTCATTTGTTTTTGTAATATAAAATTAATGAAACGTGTGTTAAATAGATAAATGTTAAGAGTACATAAACGATTTTTTGTTAGTATGTTTGTTAAGAGTACATAAACGATTTTTTTGTTGATATAATTTGAGAACATTTTTGTTCATTTTAAGTTGTGGGTAGATCTATATTTGGTATGGTATGGTATGGTATGTATGGTTAACTGGATGGTTTATTTTTTGTCACGTGATGCTTTTATATTCTTTGTACAAAAGCACACGTAATTTTATCGACCCCCCACTGGTAGTAACTCCAGACAAAGGGCCTTCGCTCGAAACGTCGAAATTCTCCTTATATATTTTTCAAGTGGTTGCTTCCCTACCAAGGAAAGCTTGTTCATATAGTTTAGTATATAATATGGTATGCTATAGGGTAGTATGGTATATATGGCATTGTATAGTTTAGTATAATATGGTATGGTAAAGAGTGATCATATAGTCTTTCAAAACATGGTTTGCAAACTCCGCTAAAGTCTTTGTTCTATCTTTTTGTTCCCTTTGTTCTATCTTTTTGTGCACGGTGAACGGTCTGAACACATTGTATTTTAGTTATTCCGGTATAAATGAACGAACCATCCAATAGCAACGTTTCAGTTCAGTCATTCAAGCATGCTATTTAAATATTAATAAACCTAAAACAAAGGATGTGCACGGTGTAAGGTACTGCTCAACATAAACACACAGCTCATTATGACCGCTTTGAAGTTTACTGAGTTTCCAGACCATGTCTCGAAAGACTATGGTGTGATGTTGCATGGTATTGTATAGTGTGGTATGTATGGTGTGATATTAGGGCCATTTATACGAGACAAAATAAGACGCGACTTACATAAGACGCGACTTAAATAAGACGCGAGTTTGTCGTATAAAAGGCACAAAATTCTTATGTAAGACGCGTCTTGGATAAGACGCGTCTTACATAAGAACAGGACTTTTAGCTGTTCTTATTTAAGTCGCGTCCTAACTAAGATATTTTAGACAAAAATCCTAACTACACATGCCCGAAACATGAAACAACGTAAAATTATTAGCCTTGCATATTAAAACAAAAACAACCGAAACAACATTATAGCTATAGCAAGTAAATAAGAATAAAGCCGTAGAGAACCATTTATGCGATAACTCCACTTATTTAAGTCGCGTCTTATGTAAGTCGCGTCTTATTTTGTCTCGTATAAATGGCCCTATTGTGTAGTGTGTTAGGTATTGTATAGTTTAGTATAGTGGGAATTTAAAATTCTTCTAATCATATGAAGGAGCATAGCTGCATAAAAAATTACGAATTAGTCGTATCAACAGTTGGAAGAAAAATTGTTCAACTGAGTCCAGAGCAACGAGTTTGCTTGAATTAATCGGCATATAATTACAAGATGTTGGACGGAACCAAACTAAAGTTTTACAGTAAATAACTTCGTCATGCATAAAATTGACTTCTATGATAAGTTCAGCATAGTGCTATGGATTCAAATTTCAACAATAACTTGATTTCTAAATTTCAGAACCCTCAGAAATACGAAAAACCAGTTTCATATTATTCTGACACTGCAATGGGCGACTTGCGCTTTAGACTAAATTTTAATCTAAGTAAGAACAACGAAATCTATCACCACAGCTAGAAAGAGCGTCTTGGAATTAGTAATATGACAAAGTTTGGTTGCGAAATGTTGTAAAATACGGAAAATATAGCCCTTCAAAGTTGACAAATTTGTATACTTTTGTATTACGCCTATTACGTGCGTGAATTGGTAACTAAATTAGTTACCAATTTCCGCACGTAATAGAAATGTATACAAATTTGCCAACTTCGCAGGGCTATATTTTCCGTATTTTACAACATTTCGCAACCAAACTTTGCAGTTTTTCTAATTTTGATAACTTCTTTCCGAAAATATCCTTTGTTATTCCCAGATTAAAAATTTTTCTAAAGCGCAAGTCGTCCATAGACCAACGAAAAAAATGCGAGTTCAAATCCCGCTCGAACCAACGAATTTTTCGTTGGTCTATTGCAGTGTCAGAATAATATGAAACTGTTTTTTTTTTATTTCTTATTCAATGTGATTATTTTTTAAAAGCTCTCTCCGCCCTTTCAGCCCGCAAATACAGCCTGCTGCGCTGCCTGCGCAGGCTAACTGTGCCGCGGGAAGCGATATTGCGTAATACTTCATGTCGTTCAATGTGTCGTCCTTTTATATCGTTTTAAGTTGTTCATGTCATGGGCTATGGCTGGTAGAAAAGACGAGTTATGGGATGCAAGCCGTGATCGGGATAGCATTCATGTTTATGTAGAATGTGAAGAAAACGACGGTATGATGACGAGCTCGATTTCGACGACGAAATTCCTTTGGATCTATCTTCTTTGGCACCGACAGACGAATGGTAAGCCAATGTTTTAGTATGAGCCATATTTCAACGATTTGACTGCTTCTTTTATAACTGCTGGTTTCTTTATAAAATCGAGCAATTTTAGCTTCAAAAGCTTGGTGTATAAAGCATTGAAAGCTTGAAGTATTGCCAAAAGCGAGGGAGCATTAGCTCCCTGTTTACGGCAAGTTTTCGAGAGCGAGTTTAAAATTTATGACAGCTTTTGGCAAGCGAAATTGTTCGACTATTAAAACAGCAGCATAGAAGTCAAATGGCGAACTTTAATACCGAAACGAAATAGTACGAATGTATTTGAGTTTCTAAATACTAGCCTTGTTTAAATTTGGCAAGGATGATGGACGGGGAAAAAGCTATAAAGTTATAAACATCTAAAGCACGACAAGCTAAGCATCAATTGTCAACAGAAAGTTTGTCTCAAATTATGGGCGTCAAAAGTTGCAATTCTGTACATTCAAATGTCGTTTGATACATTTGTAGATCTAATTTTATATTTATCACCCAATACTTGTTGTTATAAGCTTCCATAAAAGTCGCATTTACGAGTAAAATATGCTAAATTTGGCGCAAAATGTGTTCGCATATGAACGCTTTTGAGTCGATAGTGGATTTGGGTGTTCCTGAAAAATTGTTTACTTTAGTATTAAAAGCGGCAAGTACAATTGCGAAATTTTGACAGTCAAAGTTCTTTGGTTCTGACTTTTTATTTGTTTATTTTTCAAGTTTCAGAAGAGCAATTTACATATGTAGTTTTTTATGATATAATTTCGAGCTCTATTGTTGTTCCTTGTTAGGTAATTTGACTTTTGCCATTTCCGTTTATGAGTACGATGCTCGTATTCTCAGAACAGGAAGTACCTTTGTTCGTATACAATTTGGGACTCGAGGTGGCTGGCAGGTCGCATTTTGTACCAGTTAATACAAATAACTAATAATTGTTTGGGGGGTTTTCATGGAAGAAAGTTGAAAGCAAAATCTGTTTACATGTGAAATAAAAAGTGGGCACAGTTGATGCATTGCAGCTTATTCTCGATTTCAGGCGCGGTTTTATGTTTCTCAAATTTCTCAACATGCTATAATACTGTAATGTGATTATCTTTACTCCTCTGAGCTGTTGGAATCCCTGTTGAGCTGTGTTAATAAATACCTGTTCGATAATAAGCCCATGGGCTTATACATGGGGGGCTTACAGTATATTCAGAATGGCCTTGAGCATAATTAGCGAATATGGTGGGCTTGTACGCAGGGGGGGGGGGAGCCTATATTCGGGGGGGGGCTGTGTTTGGAAGTTTATGGTAGCCAACAAATGTGACAAATTATTAAAGTTTTTAAGAAATATGTTTAATTTGTTGGATATTTTAGTATGTAAAACACTGTAAATTACAAGTTTATGTTTAGCACTTCAGTATTTTAGTAAGCAACTTGCAAAGTTGGCTTTGTTAGTTCCACTCCCAATATTCCAAATTTGGAAACAAATTTAGGAATATTCACAACAATCTTGGGAACCATGCTTTGAAAAGTGACCAAAAGTTGACAATTTGACAATAATGGGTTAAAAATCTGGTTAACCCTTTAAGTGGCAATGTGCCCAGATGTGCCCTACTTTATTATTTTACTCTGTCTAATGCCAGACGATTTTACTCGTCAGGGGGAGAGTGCTGCCACTCAATGGGTTAACAAATTAATGTCCATATCTGTTATGCACTCAGGTGAAGATGTATGCAGGTAAAAATTATTGGTGTTACAGAGAGTATATAACAATTTTGGCTTATTGGGTCACCTCCCCATTAAGAGTGAAATTGTCTGCTGTTATAGACAGAGAAAAGAGACTTCAGGGTGCATTGCAAATGTGTTACAAAGGGGAGACATGCCCACAGATGTCACTGAAGTCTGCAAATACAGGGATGCTGGAATGACATTAGAGCAAGGGGGGGAGATTTTTTTTGGGGGGGAGGGGGCACTTTCAAACAGGTTCATAAATTTCGAGTTCTTTCTCTCCCTCCATACCCCACCATTCCCCCCCCCCCCAACAAAATTTTTGGGAAATGTCAAAACTTTAAATTTGAAGCTACTAAAATTTTGTAGTCAATTCGATACCTACAACAAACCGGTACATTTTCCCCAATGATTCGCAATTTACAGAACATGCAATGGTTTTTTAATGATTTTTTAAAACATTTTAAATATTTCTCTAAAATCAAAAAGGGGGCACCTTTGCCCCCTTTTTTCCCCTTAGAAAAGAGTAGGAGGGGCGATGCCCCTCCTGCAGCACCCCCTCTCCGGCATCCCTGTGCAAACACATAAAAATTCAATCATGTTTATGCCCAACATTTGCAACCACGCCTACATGTTTTTGCATGTTTACAATTCTAATTTTAAATTAGCCCATTGAGTCGCATTGCGCCCATTACTTTATTATTTTACTCTGTCTAACGCCAGACGATTTTACTTTCAAGGGGAGAGCACAGGCACTTACAGCTAAACTACATGAAGCGTTCCTCTTTTGAGTTCCTAACTCATTTGGAATTTTCATAATCAGCTTTGCAAATTTGAAAAACTCTTTGCAAATCCTTGAGGGAATTTGCAATTTTCCTGTCGGCCGTTGCAATATTCCAACGCAAAGAAAGTTCCTTTCAAATTTTCCTAACTTCCTGTTTTAATTTCCTGACTTCCTGTTCTGTTCTGAGCGTTTTCATTGGCGGATTGTTTTTGTTAGCCAATTACAACGCGCAGAACAGAACAGGAAGTTAGGAACTTGTAACAGGAAGTTAAGAACTTCTAACAGGAACTAAGAAAAATTTATTTGGCTCTTAAGAACATTGCAAATTCCCTCAAGGGATTTGCAAGGGAGTTTTTCAAATTTGCTAAGGTAATGAGGAAAATTGCAATCAAGTTAGGAACTTAAAAGAGGAATGCTTATGGGTTAACTAGCCTATGTGTCTACTTAGCTAACCCATTGAGTCGCATGATGCGCCCTACTTTATTATTTTACTCTGTCTAACGCCAGACAATTTTATTCGTCAAGGGGAGAGCACTAGCACTTAATGGGTCTATCAGCCAATCCTGTTCTTGGTATTATAGCCTAAAAATTTCATTGTCAATGTTTGTGGGTGTGTATGTGATCTAACTTTTGATGTACTTTCTCGTACTTTGGTGACATCCATAGTAAACACGTTCCCCTGTGGCAGGTCATCCGTAGTTACATGTATACATAGTAAACTAACAAATATGGCACACTGCAACAATTAAGTACTGTCTTTCTGTATTTATGTACAGTTGGTATCATGGCAAGCTCGACAGAAAAACGTCAGAGGAGCGTTTAATGAAACAGGGGAAGCCCGGCAGTTACCTTGTGCGAAAGAGCGAACGGAAACATGGACAATATTCACTTTCATATATTGGTCTCAATGGCATCAGTCATTTCAGTATCACAGCCTTATTTGGCGATTACTACATCGGTGGCCGTCAGTTTGAGTCCTTACGAGATTTGATAGGATACTACACCAAGTACTCATGTTTACTGAAGGATGAGAAGCTGGAACATCCTGTACAGCCACCAGAACCTGTATCACTCTCAATACGTATGGTTGCCAATTACTCCTATAGTAAGCCTCATGGTTCTGAGGCATTAAGGTAAGAATTCATACCAGTCCTGTAGAGTTTATTTTGTGGAGGTACATGTAGCCAATCTTCAAATGGAGCTAGGCTATACTACATTCTCGTACCCAAAGCTCGTCTTACACATGGTCAACAGCATGACAAGGGTCAAGGGATGGGTCGCGCCGCAACTGCAGATCAAAATTTAGCCTCTGAACAAGAACAAAGTGCCAAGTGTGCCGCTAAATTACTAGCTCCAAATGATTTTTGGAGTTAGCAACACAGCAAGTAACTTCAGGCTTACATACTTTTTGGAGTTAGGCACTGAGGCAGTTAGCCTGTAACTCAAGGCTTAGATACCTTGCTTTTTCATGATTTTTGGAGTTAGCCAGTAACTCCATAATTCATATTTCAACTCAGTTTTGAATTGCACAAGTTACTCAAGTGTATATTTTGGTTTGGAGATAGCCCTTTAGACTTTGGAGGTAGTGTTGCTCCATTGCTTCCTACTTTCTGCAGCCATGTAAGAATGAAAATAAATACTGTAACTTCCAGAAAGCATAGGCTGATATTTGGAAGGGCTAAGGGCTGGTGAGTTAAATAAGAATGAGAATCCAGTATCCCACTTCTGGATACTGGTTATCATAAATTTTGGTATCCCTGAGGCCTGAACCATCAGAGTAAGTAATAAGTATACAGTAGTACAGTACATGTCTCTCATCAGAATCCGCAGAACCGGAGGGGCATTGGGGGCAGGTGACCCCCACTTTTTGGCCAAGGAGAAAATGTGCCCTTTTTCTGGAATAAAAGTGCCCTTTTTTCCAGCAATTAAAGAGGAATTATAAATGCCCCATTAAGCCTTTGTTATCAAAAACGAGACTAAAAACTGTCCCACGGGACGGGAATGCCGTCCCGCGGGACGGGATACGGGATTGTTAACTTTCCTGTGATCGGCACTGTATGTACTGTATAACAACAGGTGGGAGACTCAACAGTCAACAGCAAGACCACCAAGTTGGAAATCGAAGTCTGACTCATAGTATTCAAAGCTATTGGGAGACCATCTGAGACATTTAGCAATATCCTAATGTTTGAGATTTCATAATATCTACAATTCAGGATACAAGTCATTCACAGTTTGGTTATCAGTAACTCTGAATATGCACACAAGCAGCCCTCATAATTTTCAACGACAATTGCCACCGATGATGCTGCTAAAAATGAAATCAATATTGACGGCAATTTTTTGTCAACAAGATCTTTTGCATTACCTTCTTAATTTAATTGATTCATCCAAAAGCTTTGCTGCAATGCTGATGAAAACAGCGACAGTGTGCACAGGTGGTAAATTTTTTACCGAAGAGGATTAATATCAAAATTGCAAGGACTGCACAAGTGACCTTGTATTTGCCGTTCATCTGCTGTTTGCATCAGACTGTGTAGCACATAGTTTTTAATAAAATATACTGTTTTTCTTTTTTCCAGTTTTTTAGCTGGCGATGTATTTGTGATTGAGGACAATGTGAATGAATCGTGGTTTTGGGGAAGATTACAAAGAACCAGCGAGAGAGGCATGATACCAAAGGCTTACTTGAATGATGCGGTAGGCAACATTTATTAGCCTCTATCGGCACAAACACCTTGAAATTGTCAGTTAACGTCAACCAGTATTTCCATCTACTGAAGATCCTTAAAAACCTTCTGCAATTAGTTATACCAAGTGTAGATACCCACCGGAATTGCTGGGCCACAGGTCCAATTCCTGCCAGCCAGACAGCCTAGCTATACTTGCGTTTTTGGCATCTACTGGAATAGTAGTTGCCATATGCTGTCGGCAAGACGTTTAGACATATGTATGCAGTGGACGGTTCACTTCTCCTGCGAACAGGCTCTTTCAGTTTGGTTAGGTTAAAGCCCGTGCATTTACGAAAGTTTTCGAACTGTTTATGATAAATTCATCATTTATAAGCATTCTCTGTTTTTGATCCAGTAGACGCCATGTACGCTACAGCGTACCTATTTTTCGCAACTGTTTCTGGTTAGGTCTAATAACCCTGACTGGACATTCTGTCCGACCTAAGTAAAACAGAGGTTTATTGTTTGTACGACCCGAGTGTATTGGTGTCCGACCGAACTGTAGCTTTGTCCAACGTAAATCATAATGTACGCTAATCCAGGATAAGAGGCTCGTATGTTAAATGGAGAATCAGAGTAATTAATGTATAAAACGTGAACTGGAAATGTTGTTTTAATTATGTAATCGGGCTTAAGTTGTCGTACTGCTGTACGTGCTGTTATTGTGAATGACACAAATTATTCAATACCTTCACAACATTTTCCGTTCAGAATTTATACATTGTACTGATATTAATTTGTGTCATTCGACTTCGGACATTATCATACATACTGTATATGTCCGACTCAAAGTTATCGAACATTTTGTCAGCCTGCCCTGTAAAATATATTTTAAAGCCTGTAAGTAATGATGTATACCAAGCCATAGCACACCCCAGAGTGAGGGGTGGGGGTTGCTATGAGTTCACCGGAACAAATATTTAAGTTCCAGCCGGAACTGGATCTCGAAAAAAGTGAGAGTTCTAGATAAGCAAAATGCTTTTAACTCAAACTTGCAATTTTACTTTTTCCTTCCTCTTTTGTTATTAAATATGTTTATATCAGAAAATCTGCCGAGAGCGAAGTTTCGGTGCACCCCTAGCTAGGGTTTGCTTGTACAGCTAGACAGGATTTTTTATTGTTATACTAACTAAGATATTTTTAAGATCGTAGTTGCCCTCAAGCTCGTATTCTCAACTTACTAATCTATTTTCTTTCTTTTCAAACAGCCAGATGACCTGAGTCCTTACGCTGGCAAACCGTAAGCATCTCAATTAATGTAGTTGCTAATTAATTAGTCGATTTCACGTCAAATTTCAACGTGCAGGTCCCAAGTTTGTTGCGATCTTGCCAATTACATTTCCAAGTTCAAAATTGGGCATGAACTTCGCAGCAAAGTTTGCAAGTTCATTTCAATGTTTGAACTTCGTTTGTAAACAAATGTTCACAGCTTAATAATAATAACCAATTCAATGAAATACAAACCTTCTTGGTAGATCACTGGACCAAGAACTTTCCATTGCATTGTCAGAGGTGTAACTTACACACTTGCCCGCTTGGGTCGACATGTTGATGTTGTCCCTTAATTTATACGCCAGTGACCATTGTCTGATGGCAAGTGAATTTTATTCAGGGCAACTAATTTTCATGTCCAACTTCCCCTGAGGACAAGTGGTCAAAAAAGTAAAGTAACACCACTGATTGTTATTACAGTAATCTAACTTCAACTATGAACATTTGTTTACTATAGGAGTTCAAACATTGCAATGCACTTGTGAGGTTCGCACCTAATTTTCGAACTTGGAGACGTAAATTCAAGCACTGAAAAGTGACCTGAAATTGACAATAATTAGAATAAATTGATCAACTGGTTATTGACATAGCAATAAGAGTATTCCTAAAATATTGTTGCAAATCTTGCAATTAATTTGTTCATGTCAACCAATTCATTTGACCAATTACCCGCATGTCCAGTATATTGAATTTTTTTTTTCTTTTGTACGTATCAGATGGTTTTATGATAATTTGTCAAAAGAAGAGGCTAATGAACTATTGATGAATGGTAAGCATTGTTGACAGTGATCTTACCTCAATGGATACTTTATTAATAATAAGGATAAACTGTAAAAAGTAGTATAATGTATATTAACCAGGTTCGTGCGGGTCCTGGAAAACCTGGAAAGTCATGAAATTTCAATATTTCAAAATCCAGGCCTGGAAATCCTGGAAAATCAATTTTAGTCATGGAAAGTCATGGAAAATTGAAATTTTACATAACATTAACAAAGTATTTTACTTATTTCAATTTACTAGTCATAACAACAATATGAATTGTTATTATATAATGGATTTTTACAAGAACGAAGTGAATTTTGTTCTTTTATTATATCTGTTATCGCTAAAATATTAACGAATTTCAGAAATTCCAGTCTTCCAGATTTTGAAAAAAATGGTCATGGGAAGTCATGGGAAAATCATGGAATTTTAAATGGGAGAAGTGTACGAACCCTGTAACCCATTGAGCAGTATTGTGCAGCAATTTTACTCTGTCCAACACCAGATGATTTTACTTGTCAAGTGGAGAGTCTTTCACTTTAATTAATGGATTAACAATTCGTCAGTGGGAAGTGGGGGGCGTCAAGGAAAGGGACCTATTCATCTGGAGCGAGTTCATTGCACTTTAATTGGGTTAATTTTAGAGCTATGCGGTTAACAGAAAGATTCGGTCGGTATAGTTCTTTTTTATCACCAAACGTCGGCACTGAGCATGTGCAAAAGAACAGATACAGGGTATAGTTTTAGTTTCCGACGTAGTGTCGCCACTTCGTGTGGGAAAAATAAAAAAATGAAAGATTTCTTTTGAGAGCAAACAGAGACATGTTATTTCAGAATATATTCATTTCTCAAGCCAATCCCATAATCAATAGAGATGATTTTGTTTCATTTGACTACTTATAAGTTGTTTATTTTCATGTTATATTTAACAAATATAAAACCGATTTTCCGTGTCGATATTTAACAATTATTCGCCGAAGGCGAGGTGATTATCGGGGAATATTCGCCGAGACGAAGTCGAGGTGAATATTCCACGATAATCACCGAGCCTGAGGCGAATAATTGTTTTAGTATTTTTGCACAAGTTTTTTTGTGTTTTTCTGGTCTGAATTCATTTTAATGTCGCTTATTTCTTTATCACTAACTTCAACAAAACGGCTAGCCGCCATTTTGAAAATTTCGATTTTGTTATATTCACCTGTAGGTGAATATAACAGATTAATACGTCAAATTTGACCAATCACCTTGTAGGATTTGTTATGTTCACTTGTGCAAAAATACTAAACAGTTATATCAACACGAATGGAAATTGGGAAAACGAGAAATTGTGTGGAAACACGACGCCCGAAGGGCGGAGTTTTCGAGTTTTCCCAATTTCCACGAGTGTTGATATAACTATATATCAATACGGAAAAAATGTTTTATATTTGTTTTATAATATAGCACAAAGAAATATAAAGAAAGAAATTTTCCGACGTTTCCGTGTTGACATTGAGTTATATCAACACGGCTCAGCGTTCAGAATTTACAAATGCTATATTATAATACAATTCATTGAGCAAATGCTTTGATATGTCCTTCTAACCGACACCGCAACGAGGTTCGTCCATCCCCCAAAAGACCGGAATCGAAACGAGATGAAATTTCTGGAACCACACAGCTCTAGTTAATTTACGTTTTTGGGCAGAAATGCGATATATATTCCAACAGACTAAGTACGATATTCGATGAGTTTCAACAACATGGAAAAGAATATAGTATTCCAGTTAATTCATTTTTCTTGTAATTATTCCTTGCAGAAGGAGTAGTTGGAAGTTTTCTTATTCGACCAAGTCAAGGAAGAGTTGGTGATTATTCATTATCAGTTAGGTAAGAGAATTGTTTGTTACTGCTTAGTAAAGCTTAACCGGCGCCCCGGCGGTGAACTTCGTGGCACCCCCGGCGGCCGCCGCCTCATTTTCAAAGCACTGATTTTGACATATAAGATAACAAAATTTTCCTGCAAGAATATTTCATTAAAAAGTTCTTGTCAGCAGTGCTGCTGGTGATGCCGTTTGGCACTGCATGACCGGCGTGAAAGGAACATGCAATAACCACTCTTCATTTTTAGGGATGATAATGGTGTATCAAGATTCCTGATTAAAAAGCAAGGTCTTCAGTATCTATTTGGTGGTCGATTATTTGATGAGTGAGTAAACCCTGATATATAATTGCCTATAAGATGGTCATAATGTTTTCAAATACAAGCAGCTGAACGTTGTGGTGACGGATGTGTTGGTCTGACTGGTTTATACTTTGTCATTCATGCATTTAAATGTTAATATCGCATCTCTGTGTAATAGATGTTCTTTGAACTAACTTCTAACTTTTACTTGTTCTGTAGTTTGGAAAGTATTATTGAAAGATACAAGAAAGAATTTATTGAACAAGGCTTGTCCCTTGGTAATCCTATTGCAAGGGTAAGAAACTGACTTTACTGCTAATAAATGAACTACATCGGGGGGGGGGGGGGGT
>CACRXK020001736.1:27814-48076 GCA_902702795.2 Paramuricea clavata
GGGGGGGGGGGGGGGGGGGATCTAGGATCTAGGCTCGTCTGCAAGGAGAGGTGCAAGTTTTGCATGGGGGTGGTGCATGAGGGAGCCTTACGCCCACTCTTCTTTGCAATCTGCAAGGCTACTATCCCAATATTATTTGAGATGGCCAAATCTGCATGTTCGCCGTTCTGTTACGTTTTACATTATCCTTTGTTTATTAAGTTTATATCGGCTTTTTATCACGTATGCGTGACTGGACAGTTGCTGTAGCACAGTACAGTAAATTTGCTTGTAGTAGCACAGTACAGTAAATTTGCAGCCACCAGACGTTAATAAATATTTTCCGAAATTGTAAATACTTTTAGAGAGAACAAACTCCGCCAACAACGCCGACATCGCTCGGAGGTCTTCGTGATCTAAACGTGAACGAAGACACGCCAACGACGCCAATCTATGAAGCGACTATCGAATCAACAGTTGGACTAGGAATCGTTAAGTCTGGTTTCCTTGTGAAAAAAGGTGAGATCAGCAGGGCTTGAAATGAAATCAAAGTTAAAAGATGATGCGAGCAATCCTTAATTTGAAATGTCAAAATTTTTACAACTTTCCTCGTTTTCAGGTACAAGTAAAAAGTGGAAAAGCATGTTTTTCATTTTAAATGGCGAGGATGAGCAGTTACTCTTTTTCGACCATAACACGGTAGGTAATTCTTGATCAAATTCTTTGATTCTACCACAATGCCATAGCTTTTTTATTAAATAGTGTATATAGAGAATAATACATGGGTGCGCGGAAATACCAGATTTATTTCGAGTGTTGAACATGATATCTCACGAGTGAGCGCAACACGAGAAATAAATCTGGTATTTCCAAGTACCCATGTATTTTTCTGTTTATTATATAAACAAAATTCAGTGAAAAACAATAAAACGTCCGTGGCAGTGCGTTTTACAACAAATGATATTTTCACACGTAAAAATATCGTATTTTTTACGTGTGTTTCAATACCATTTTTCTCAGTGGCCAAAAACTCTATATAACACTTATGTTTATATAATAAAAATGCTTATTAGATGCACCTTTGTTTTTCAGAGAACGAGACCCAAAGGAATGATCGATCTGACTTACTCGACTGTTTACGAGGTTCATGAAAGTCTTTTTGGAAGGTACTGAATATCTTAAACACCCTTGTAGCGAGGGTGCTCAAAACTCGCCATCCCACTGGGTCTGGCAAACTATTTTCGTTGACGTGGTTAAAAATCATAGCGCTTCAAATCAATTATCCTATGCTCATAATTCGATTCCAGCAAGTTCGATTCCAGCAACTGCTCCTGGTTACAAAAACCCTTCAATGAACGGCAGCTCACAACTTTTGAGGCCTTATTCAAGAAATATCAAGGCAAGCTTTCAAACGATAAGCCAAAGGCTTTTGGAAAAATTGCCGTTTTTATTATTAAATACTGTATTCTTTAAACCAAATATAAAAAAGCTTGCGAGTTGCTGTTTAAAAAGAAAACATATTCTTAGACCGTCCATCACCATCTAAATTCAAGAGTGGCCATCCATATGACGGTTGGGTGGCCGCCTGGCTAAATGCCTGACTTTGCTGCAACCTTTATTTGCCTTTTGTCTTCTCAATCAACAGTTTACTGTATCCAGGGAAATTATAGTAAGTGACAGAATCTTTCACTATTTTTTCTTTAAGACCGAACTGCTTTCAGATCGCTGTTCGTTTTGGTGACACGCAAATGTTTTATTTATGTGCCGACACTTGCGACGAAGCAAACGTAAGATTGTGTTAATTCTACAAATGAAATTAGGGACCGGTCATTATTTATGGCGGGGCACCGAAGAGAAAAAGGTTGGGTAAACAAAATTTTGAGTAAGTAAAAGGTTGGGTAAATGAAAAACAAAACAACTCAAGGGTTGTAATAAAAATTTATTGTCATTTCCAAAGCATGACCCACTGAAATAGTGGAGACTGAAAAGCAATGTCAACAGTCATTTGTCAATACAATATGTGAATCAATCAGAGTCACTATCTTGATCATAGTTTGACAAAACAAATTGTGTTTCCAAAGAAAGTACATGTGCAGACAACATGAAACTTTAGACTGCAGAAAATTTCACAAGCCGTTATCAAACTCATGTCACTGAAGTGATAAAGGACATGTATGACAACTGAATGGTATCCTTTTGTTAAGTTTTTGGCCAGGGGTGGGTAGTTATTTTTTAATTGATATTTGAGGTTGGGTAGTCAAATTTTTGTCTTTTTAATGGTTGGGTCAACAAAATGTTTGACACGGGAAACATTTCTCTTCGGTGACCACCCTCCCCGCCATAAATAATGACCGGTCCCTAATACTTTATAAAAAGCTGAGAACTGAGAAGGATATAAAGGATATTTCTGTTTAAACATGCTCACCCACCTGTTTCGTTTAGGACTGGATTCAGGCTCTCAGGAAATTCTGCAGCAAGACAAGACGGACGGCGACACAAATAATGACGAACTCAGACGTGAAACAACTTAGGGGCCTGGAAATGAATATCATCGAGGCACATAATTTACCTCCGGGTAAATCTTATCACCCATATTGTGTTGTTTCCTTGAATGAGGTGCGCATGTCGAGAACGCCGGTGAAGGAAGGCGAAAATCCTGTTTGGAATGAAGCGTTTAAATTCAAGTAAGTGAAGTTCTCAATAAAACTTGTTTGAACCTAGTGAAGCTTCTAAAAACTGGTTTGAACCTGGTGAAGTTTCTAAAAACTGGAACGATAAATCCGGCTGTGTTTCATCCTCATGCCCAGGGCCTCTCGGCCTCAGACCCTGGGACACACGGAACCGGAAGTGCAAGAAAACTTGCAGGAGTTTCTAAAGCGCATGCTCTTGAATAGGGACGCTTTAGCACCCATAACTATTTTCACAGACAAGTATTACGAAGAAACGAAGTATTTGTGTTGACATATTTTGATAGAATAATTTTGCATAGCGAAAACTGTTCAACTTCTGCGAAATAGCAGTTCTCTGAGAAGCCAATTATATCTCTCCCTTTAGTCGTCTAATCCAGAGCTAATTTTCAACGAGTGACCGAGTGAAAATGGCTCTGGGGACGAGAATCGATGTGTTTTTGAAACCAAAGATGCCGGAAATTGAAGCCCGTCTTGTAGGTATGTCCCAGGCCCTATACTGAAATTCACTGAATTCAGCACGAACTATCAGCATCATTTCATGTAGAAATTTCACAATTTTTCAGCTGACTATTTTGACCACCGTGGCGTGGCGTCTTTCAGAATATCCAAATTTTAGAAACACCTATTTATCGAGCCACCTTAATTTTTCTTTGATGGTAATTTCATTTAGTGATATTCCTGAGGACATTGTATCATTCACCGTGGCAATCTGTAACAGAAACAAGCGTTCAAAAGATCAAGATATAGGTACAAAAGTTCGAAAATATATTTGTGCATTATATGTGTACCGAGTTCAATGTTTAAACCTAAAGTAATATTTCCCTAAGTTGGGAAATAATACTATTCCCATTTGTAATACCCATCATTGGATAAGGCGAATAATTAACATCAATGGTTTTCTTTTTTTAACCATTAATGGTTTTGTTGATATTAACATCAGTAATGGTAATTATATAGTTTTACCATTGAATGACATGGATGGGTTTTTCTGTATTACATCATGGTCATTATAATGCTTGTGATGTTACTCTGAGTGTATATCCACAGCGGACAAGCTTGAAAAATATGCCTGGTCACGGTGGGAATCGAACCTACGACCTTTAGAATACTAGTTCAATGCTCTGCCAACTGAGCTACGCGGTCAGGTCGGTTTTATGTCGAAGGAACTAGACTGAGTTCCGAAATATCACATACTCGAACCGACCTGACCGCGTAGCTCAGTTGGCAGAGCATTGAACTAGTATTCTAGAGGTCGTAGGTTCGATTCCCACCGTGGCCAAGCATATTTTTCAAGCTTGTCCGCTGTGGATATACACTCAGAGTAACATCACAAGCATCATATTCACCTGAGTACACAGCACCAACACAGAAAAAGTCATGGTGATTATAGTTTTTACCATGAATGATAAAAATGGGTTTTATTGGATATTGTTGTGAATATTACCAACAAAATGTATATTGATGCTATTTAAATGAATCAATTAATGGTATACCATTAATGTGAATCAAAATCTGACAGTCTCTAGGACAAAAAACATTGATGGAAATGGTGAATTGTTTTTACATCAATAATTTTCGATAATTTGAATGGTTTTAATTTTGAAAAGCATAAACCATTAATGGATTATAGTAAGCTTTTTTCACATTAAGAGGCAATTTTTTTCAATGTCACGTATTTGCAATGAAAAGTGTTCAAAACCTAAAATCTTTTTGGCGTTCCTCTCAAAATTACTTTGGTTTTGCTTTATTCTCTAGTTTATGGAGTTAGCAACCTTTTTAAATGCATCTGCTGGTTGAGAAACATAAAATAATAGTTAAAAATCGTTAATTAAAACACAATTATCAATGATGCTTTAAAATTCACGCCATATTTACAGCCATATAGTCAAAACTTACTGAACTTCAGACATCATTTTCTCTTTGGCGTACCATCTAAAATCTCTTCATTTTAGCATTATTTTACAGATAAAGCACTAAGCATACCGATTAAGATTACATATGTTTGCCGATTGAGAAACGTATCGAAAAATAAAAATTTTGAATTTAGTCATAACCTCAAGTGGTATATTATACGCATTTAGTTTTGAGCGCGTGTTACGTAACATACAAAAAAATCT
Source organism: Paramuricea clavata (assembly GCA_902702795.2). Lineage (NCBI taxonomy): Eukaryota > Metazoa > Cnidaria > Anthozoa > Malacalcyonacea > Plexauridae > Paramuricea > Paramuricea clavata. Next base: position 32,601 of record CACRXK020001736.1, read on the forward strand.
CCTCTTAATGTTATTGAATTCGTCAATATACCATTACTTCTTACATTCTTACTTTTTACATTCATGGGTTTTTAATTTTTTTTCTGTGCTGAGCTTAAAATATTTAAAACATGTTATTATTTCAGCTTGTCTAACAGTTGCTCTACAAATATTAACGAAAGGCGAAGTTGTAGATGATTGGTTTCAGCTTCGAGCAACACATTCAAGAACCGAAGCTGGTACTATACGGATAAAAGCTAGATATATGGTGAGTATAGTCCTAGTTTATACTGTACCTTTATGTCAACTTTTCCCCATAGTAAGCGTTATGGAGCTTATAACTATAGAAGCAAGACAATTAAGCTCTTCAATTTCATTTAATAGCCATAACAAAATACAAGACTGCTCAGGGTGCTAACCATGAGATTAAAAAAATTCGGCAATTTAATGAAATTGAGAATTTCAGTTAGCCTGCGACATTCAGACCGGAGTTAAGGAACGTTGTGTTTCTTAAGTGACGTTCTCGTGGCCTAGCGCCAGCTGAGCTAAGTTGTACTTTTGAAGTGCAAGTCACCTGACATTGTTTTGGGTACTAAAAACAGACAAATATATATTTTAGACTACATAACATCCACGCAACACTTATCTGGTACTCAGTTTTTCTTGAGCAAAGTTTTGAAGTTGAACAATATTTTATGTATATATAATAGTTACGTTTTTGTCCGATCTAAATTGTGAAATTGCTGGCTAAACGTAATTGTGAAAATGGCGTTATCAATTTTGTACTGTAGGTAACACCCTGCTACTGGATGTAATGAACATACATTATTTTCTCACTATTTTTATATATATATTTTCTAGCATGAAATGATAATGCCAGTCGAAGAATATTCTGGGTTGAAAGAGGTGCGATTAATAACCTTAAAGGGTATTAGAAACAAAATTTAAGTACGTTTAGATTGAAAGAATGAGGCATTTTAAAGATTTTTATATCGTTCCTTGGTTCGAAGATATTTCAGTTCGTTTAATATGTTAATCAGATGACGTCATAAGCTGGGTCAACTTTTTGACAGTCCACAGAACCCTTAAGAGATTAGTCAATTGAATCATCGATATAGATCTGAACGATTTGATCTATTCTGAACAGCGAGCTTTATGACTTTGGTGTGACTTCCACCTTTGAAAATATTTTACCAGCTTGTCACGTCATAGATTTATTTCATTTGCTTATCAAACAAACTAAAATATCTCAGGAATAACAAGAGGTAAAGATATATTTCACAGTTCAACAAGTTCTTTTTCTCCAAACAGACTTGAATTTCATTGCTAGTAAATATCTCTATCAGTTCCAAGAGGTCCAGGAGGGGACATTCTCCTATTGCCATAATGCCATTGGTACAGTCTCACTACAGGAAGAAACAGGATCACCCCAGAAAAAAAATGTTATGTTTGGCAGAGTCAAACTGAAACACTCCACATGCGACTGGTCTGCACCAGTGAAATACGTAAATCAGTGTCTAGCCTCATCTGCAAGATGGGGTGCAGGTTTTCCATGGGTGGTGCATGAGGGAGCCTTACTGCCCACTCTCCTCTGCAGTCTGCAACGCTCCTATTCCAACATTACCATTATTTAAGATGGCCGAATCTGCATATTCGTCGTTCTGTTACGTTTTACATTCTTATTTATAAAGTTTATATCGGCCTTTTAGCACGTACAGTACTGTATGGTAGCATAGTACAGTAAATTTGCTTGTTAATGTGCAGTATATGTAAAAATATGGCTGCATAACAACTCGACATGTTTACATATTTTCGAAAAGTAGAAAATGTATGGTCAAGCAGATTTTTTAGGATGGTGCTGGGGGGGGGGGAGGGGGTGCTATACACCAATAGATGGAGTGCGCACTCCCCATGCTCCCCCACAGTATAGATCCGCCCCTGACATACACTTACCACAGTCTTAGAAAGACAAAAACATTCATTACCTAGGCTGAGATGTTGTCATTTTTTCTCTCGAACAGATCTTACTTAAAGAAGATGTGCTATGCGTAACATCTTTAATGGAAGTTTGTAAAGACAGAGATACTGTCGCGTCAAGAATCCTGAACGTGTTCCGGCATCAGGAAGAACATCACAATCTGCTTAAAAGACTCACAGAAAAAGAGATTGAGAATGAAGGTAAGCCGAGACTAGTCTGCTTATTTTATGTCACTGCATGGGTGATTGGAATTCGTGCAGTGCTAATGATTTAATAAGATTTAATAAGATTTGGCAACTATACCTAAACATACAACAATGTAGTGCCAAGGAGTTCGCCACAGGTTTCCCCAATTACAGCGACCCGGCCCTTAATTATTTAAATTACATAAAAATTACGTTCAAATAATTGACTAACGAAACAATCTAAGTAGAACCATGGATTTTAAAATAACTGGATAGGAAACTTCCTGACGTTACAGTCTAAACCTAGTTGCAATCTGTGACGTCACGCGTTTTGCAAATATACCAAAGTTCTCGGCATTTTTGTTGTTTCGCTATATTTTCCACTTTAAAAGAGTAATATTGAAGCATAAACTGGTCTAATTGTTTTAAAAACATGCCTAAGCCACGACAAAGTATTCAAGGTAAATGTTTTTCGTCTTTGTTTTGTATTTTTTTACATTTGTAGCTACGAAATTGGCGTCGCCAATTTTAACGAAATTTGCGATGCATTTTTCACTGTTTAGTGCTTGAAATATTTGCTAAAATTGACTGGAAATACTTAGAGATTTCATCGTAGAATGGCGTAGTTATATTTATTTGCTCTTTGACTAAAATGTTTAGCTGTATTATTGCTAAACACGCCGTTTTTGAGAATTTGGTTTGCAACTAGGTTTCAACATCCAATCACGCCATCAGCCCATTGAAAACATTAGGTCACGTCAGCTAGTTTCCTATCCATTTATTTTATTATCCATGGTTATTCTAATGAGTTTCCAAACCATCTATTCTATTAACTATATGCCCAGTACAACCACCAACTCGGCAAAATTCATATAGGATTTTTGAAGAGAATTGTTTGTGGGACGTGCTTAACTCCGTTGGGAAATACCTCTTCTGTCTGCATGGGATCTTCACTGCTTAAGCGAAACTATCAATCACATTACTTCTTTAAAAGACTCACCAAAACGTTTGAAGTGTTACTAAAACGGGCTCATACTTGAGTTTATACTTGAGTATTTATTAAAGTACTACTTCAATGTTCATCAGTTATACTCGAACGGTATATACGTGCCAGCGTAAGTTCAATCCGCAGCTTCTCAATTATATACTGTATATATAATAAGCACAGTTTTGGAATGAAACGAATTGCAACACAATATGCTACACTAAAATAAGGGAGTGAAGCGTTTATGCATGTTTACGTATTAACATAGGTTTAGGAACCTAACCGTATTAGAAAGGTGTGTGTATTAGAGAGAATCTCTCCTATCTCAGGAAAGGTTCGACTGTACTCTTTGTCAGCCACCGCAAGGTATGGAATATACAGCATGTTTGTTATCAGTGTTATGTTTACTTTGAACAGCCAAGATGAAGACACTAAACTAGAGATTGGGTTTGAAGGTACTTTGCCCGTAGGTCACATTTATTAAATTTATTAACTTAAACTAGATTAGAGAAACATGTCTGATCTTCTGCTCTTACCAATAAATCCAATAGACCGTCCTAATACGAACAAGCCATTGAGTGCTCCAATGGATACAAACTCGTCTGCTTCCTCTCTATAGAGTTACAAAATAACATAAGGTTCAGAAGAATAATTAGTAACATGTTGTACTGTTTTTAAACAGCTTTTACACAAAATGACACTCAGACCCAAGTGAATTTGCCTTTTCAAATGTTCTTATGTGTGCGTAAAACAATAGCAATATCTACTGTACAAAATGAAATAACCATAAATATGAACATATAACAACACTTCTAAGAAGACAGATACGTATAATTAAGTAAAATTTATCAAGATTTTCCCATAAAGTACGTGTGAGGTAAATAATGAAAGGCTAAGGCAAATAATCCTCAGGATCCAAGATACCGAGATTGAAAAATTGACCGTACAAAACAAAATAACCGCCAATATAAACATTTAACAACACTTCTTAACCTCAAATTATATAGATACGTGTGTTCCTCAAGGCTAAGGCAAATAACTTTCAGGATCCAAGATCCCATGCAGTACTCCGCGTCTGATGATCTGATCACTATATATATGCACCTGAAGCAACTACAATATACAAACACCAACAGACCAACTTAGATTTTACCTTGTAAATGACCCACAATGGCGTAAAAGGTCGACAAGGCAGACTGCAATACAACCATCAACGTTTAGGATAAGGTTCGGTTTCTGTGAATAAAAATATCGTTTTTCATGCTTTGGATTACGAAATTTGGTTTGGGATTGTGGTTCGTACATTCAATCACTATTTGCAACAACGTAGTATAAAGGGTTTCTTTGATAAATAATTCGAGGACAACGAAATCCATTGTTTCTTGATATTCCATGGTTATACATATCATTCGTGAGGACAAATAGAAAACGAAGCTTAATCTTCCCACGCAATGAGGGATACAACGAGGTTTAATATTCTCGTAGAAAGAATCGGAACACTATATAAATGTTTGGAAATGATGTCACAATAACTTAGGATTAGGAATTGGATAAGTTAGGATTGGGGTAAAGGTTACAGTTTGGTTAAAGTTACGATTAGTGATTTGGAATCATTGAACTATAAGTAAACTGGAACGATAAGTCCGCCGCCATCTTTGAAGCCGGCCATGAGTGTTTTCTGCAGATAGCCCAATCCTTTTTAAACATTTTTTTCAAAATATGCACATTTTTTGATCAGAAAAATCTGGTCCCAAAATATTAGTTATACCACCAAATTGAATTCATATCAGTAGTATGATAAACGAATTTAATATTCGCAAATCAAACAAATCACGAATTAGCAAAAAAATACGAAAAAACACGACCATAAGCATGAACGGTCAGAAAAACCGCGCGTTTTAGGCTGCTTTTTCTGAGTTTTTGAAAGTTTAAGATAAAACTAAGACGTCATACCTCAGGAATTATTTAAACCCATGCAAAATACATCTGTATGCGAAGTTTCAACAAGATTGAACGTTTTAAGGTCGAAAAAAAAAAGCATTTAAATATCGACAAAAATATTGCCATATTCAAAGTGCTCATATTGGCCAACAAGAAGAGCGATGACGAAAATAACATCATTTGAAAAACGCCAATTTATTTATGTTTTAGAAGGAATAAAACCAGAACTAAAAGCTCAGGATCAATAACAATACCTGGGGTTTAGTACAACATAAGTTTTGGGACTGTCAAAATGTTTTATAGTATATTTTTTGAGTTGAAGAGCGAGGTTTTCTTCGGCACGTCCAAACTTGCGTCATTTTTTCAAAATACAAAAGCAAAACTCCTTACTTTTTGCTGCAGAGAGATGTAAAACAGTGGGAACTAATCAGAGAACCTGGTTTGAATCCCAATCATTGCAGTATTCCCATGGAAAAAGTGTTTTTCTTGCACATTTTTGCTCGAAAACAAACTTTTCATCGAATTTTTGGTAATCGTTCCATGTTTCGCGCACCAATATAGTAAACGTTATGTAATGGATATTACCGTGTACTGTTGGATACTTCCATACACATATATACACACCCTAACCTTAAACCTAACCCTAACCTAACCCCTAACCCTAATACCTAACCCTAACCTATATTCGTGCGCGAAACATGGAACGATATTTTTCACTCCTCGAAACTCGCCTTAGTCCTTTTGAAGGCTGATTTTCCCGCGCGTCGGCTTTCAACGAATCACAGGCTTTCATATAGGAGTTAGCCTTCCAGTTTACTTATAGTTCAATGTTTGGAATAGGCTGTGGATATCGGAAGTGACCAAACAAATACCTTGGCTGTCGTAACTTTCTCCACATTCAAAGCAAAGTTAAGAACATCATTTGAAGGGAAATGTGCCAAAGCAAATTCTTTGATTATCACAACACGTTTGTCAGGATTATTGATCTAAAATATTATAAGTGACTATTAAGTTCTTTGTATGTTTGCATGGTGATAAAATATAATAGTTTTGTTTGTGGAAACACCACGTAAATTTATTACTGCAAAGCTTTCGATCCGTAAGCCCGGATCTTCATCAGTGCTAATAATAATATTAGCACTAATAATATTATTAGCACTGATGAAGATCCGGGCTTACGGATCGAAAGCTTTGCAGTAATAAATTTACGTGGTGTTTCCACAAACAAAACTATTAAGTGACTATTAGTTTTAGTTTTAGACGCGAAGATTTAGTCTATTTCAGTCTATACAAACTTTTATATGCAATATTTCGTAAAGAGGTAAAGAAGACAAAGATGAAACAATTATTCAGTTTTTACAAGTACGAATTGAATGTTAAAGTCAGAAATTATTCTTATAAAATTGATCACAATGGGTACTGCTATACTGCCTTGAAACATTGCTCTCGTGCGCTCTATATATATTGGAATATGGATAGATTGAGCGGCTTTGGATTAATCGAAATCCAAATAAAATATGTTTCTTGTCATTGAGTACTCGTTTGCGGTTTGGTCATGTTCCGCAAAAACACGCGTGTGACTTTCGTTCATATTTTTCGAACCGTGCAATTTCCTAGACAAACTATACTAGGAAATAAATGCAGTCTTCCGAAACCGTGACGTGTTTCCGCCCATCAAACTTATCCCGCCTCCAGGCCTAGAAAATATATTTCTCTTCCGGGCAGCAAAATCCAAAAATAGAAATTTCCTGTGTAAGTCAAACATAAAACTTCTTGCATATGTAGATTTCAGAGAACGTATGTGAAACCGCACATTGTGATTAACGTCAATTCAATCTCGACTTGCACAATGCTTTTTGAATTTTTAAACAATAAATAACTACGGCATTCTAGTAGTCTCGACTCCTTCATCGTGAAGAGGATAAGAAACAGGATGTGATCGGCTGACGTCACTCGAGTGTTTTCCAATATACGTCAGCGGACCACGCAAGTTTTACGTCCCGCATTTGTATCATGCAAGAGAAAAGCCTCAGAATTGGCTATACCAGTTCAGATTACAGATTCACAGAAGAATGATTAAATTATGATCTATACCGATTTCACACGATGACCAATTCCCATGATGAGCTTTCCAGATTTCTTATTATTATTGACAAATTCCATCGGAGTAATTCCACTGTCACATCCCTCAGAAAATTGTTTGGCGGAAGCGTCTAATGCACCACCAAAACGGTCACCCTATATTGACAATACAAGACACATTTGGGAAAATGGAAAAATAAAGCGATTGGATGCATCACTAACCATGAACAGACGTGTATTGACTCTATATATTGAGGCTCGTCTAGTAGGAGGTGCACGTTTACCCACTGAATTATCCGAATTTTCTTTCCTTCCACCTGTATCGACGTTTCTAGCAAGCAAAAGCATTTAAGCCCGTTTTCCACTGGAATTTGTTCTCTCCAGGGCCTCTTTTAACCCTATAGACGGGGGGGAGGAAGTCCCCACAGGCCCCCAATGTTTGCCCCTCTAGTGTACTACAGTATGTCCCCAGTGCAGGTCCATTCCGTCTATTAAATAATTTAGTTAAGAAGATTGTTTAGTATTCCCTTAGGCCTTAACCAAAGTTTTGACTAGCGGATGAAATATATAAAAAAATTGTGTCTAAAACTGTGTCCCTGGTTCGCTCGAAACGAAACGAAAAGCTAATTCCGGCAACGTGATTTGTTAGCGAAAAATGAATGCTGAATCGGTTCCCACTTTTTCGCGGCGAATATTTTCGCTCACTATAGCTATCACGTTGCCAAATTTCGCTTCGATTCGCGCGAACCAATTCGCCAAGTGGAAAACGGCTTTAGGCATTAAATAAGCAAAAGGTCTTCGCTTGGAACGTCCTGACCTGAAGTGCTTTTCTTTTTTAAATTGAATGGTTTACATTCAAACCGGGTTATATTTTACAGACGTTGGAATCAACGTTAAAGATTCTGTTACTGAGGATCAGTTAATAGACCTTATGCATAATGACGTAACAAGGCTCGATGCCCGCGAGGAATGCTGGTCTTAGTAGTCATCGCGCGGGAAATGTTCGATAGTGGCCATTTTGAATTGTTTAATTTTCCCGGGCGATGACTACTAAGACCAGCATTCCTCGCGGGCATCAAGCCTTTCATTATGGATAAGGTCTATTGTATCTATATTTCTTACAAATCCATTGGACTGTTTTCTCTTTTCTCATGTACTTACGATTGTTAACAGGCCTGAAGCAAGAGAGGACATTAAATCCTTGCCAGCTCTAGCAGCAACGATTGTGTTATGAGCTCCAGATACAGCTAAAATAAGAGAGATTGAACATAAATGTCAAACCTGAAAACTTGGTTATGCCTGGTGCAGAAAAAAATTCAAAGGAACGGAACTTCCCTAGATAAAGCACGATGCCTCAACAAATGTATTTACCTGGGCCATGGTCAGCGGTTATCATCAAACACATCTCGATAAATCTACATGCGTATTTTGGAAGTCTGGAAAAAACGAAACATTTACAAATAAACCATTTGCAGAATTACTTACTATTACTGTAGGCGTAGCTGAGCATTATACACGCAAAGACTCGACTGCATTCTTTGATTTCTTTTTAGAGATGATTCAGTCTTACGCAATATTTGATTCGGTCTTACTATAATGTTTGATTGATTCTTACCTAATGCTCGACTCTTGTCAAAAGAATGGAGTTCGAGGCTATGTGTGCATATAATGCTACGCTCTATTAATTCTGCAAATGGTTTATGAACATGATTGAGAGAACCAAGTTTGTTTACCTTTGGAAATAAATGGATAAACCCCAAAGTGAGTTTATATATATATATAGTTATAGAAATAGAGAGAAAAATAGTCATTCCATAACTTGTATTTCCGTTTTTTAGTTAGACTTTTAGTTTTGGAGATAACAGCTCAAAAAAAATTAAGCCAACTGGAGGACTGGTTGGAGGAACCCATCTTCTACTACAACAAAATTAACGGTGTTAACTAAAAGAGGTTAAAATTGACGTTTACGGAAGACCGCAAACTTCATATCGCATTCGAAAGCAAGTTCTACACGTTTTCAACAGTTAAGTAGTTAATTCATGCTTCAATTTTAACGCACAAATTGTCCTAACTTGAGTAACTTCGAACAGCTAACAGTTGACCTCAAAATACGATTTGCATGATCGAAGTGTGCCGTTTGCGGTTATAATACAGTCATGAGTCATTATGGCTGCATGCAGTCGCACAACAACCAACAATTACATCTATATCAATAAAATACCCGCCAGCCTCGTCCCCAGGCTCCAGTACGTGCGTGGGATTTGCGACGCGCACCACATTTCCCCCTTTTCCCGCCCACGCGTGTTTCTCACGCGCCTGGGACTAGGCTGGTCACTGGCAGTGTAGCAACCTCGTTCCCAGGGTCTCTCCTTCTCCCAAAGAAAGATCCTGGGTACGAGGTTGGCAGTGTAGCTGCTTTTATGTGCGATGCGGAAATGATATTCGATGCCATTTTCTTCGAAAAACAGTAATTTTTTAACACAACCATCTCTCCCACATAAAACCTTCCTTGCACTAAATTTTTCGAATATTGGTCTTTCCATTTTGTCCAATAAAGAACGCTCATGTTCACTCAACAGTAATACCTCTAGATCTTGCCCTTGTTTGTCCGCCATCTTTAATGCGTTTTCTGCCAGGCGCGAATCCCACATTTCCCCCTTTTCCCGCCCACGCGTGTTTCTCCCCTGCCGGGGACGAGGCTTGCTTTGAGCTGTTATATTTCCAAACTAAAACTGTGAATATAAAATGGAGATAGGACTTATTGACTATTGATTTTTATGCTCTAATCGAATCACCAGGAACCCATTTTTAGTTTAAAAGCACTATACCAACCTCGAACCCAGACTCTTGATACGAGGTTGGCACTATACATGTCCAGCATTTTCAAAGTATAGAATATCATTAAGTAATCAAGAAGCAAACCTTCTCTGAAACCATAACAAGCCCAGCACTCCGCCTACTCCAAGGTCGTCCTAAATATTGTAGAAGTATACAGGTCATAAAATAGTTTTAAAATAAAAGTTAGAAAAATACACTCCATTTTGCTTGGTCTGGTTTCTTTTTGTGACTACAAAGTCACTTTGGCTATAGAGCCTCGTGAAAATGATAAATTGTGCTCTTCTTCTGATAACTCGCTCACTAACTTTAAATACAATGTTCCTCTTTCCAATATTCTATTCTAGTTACGTTGTTTGATATCATAGCAGTACATTCTCGTTCTTGTCCCATGAAAATAAATTGTATAACTCTTTCAATACTGGCTCATTACAAACCGTATATTCTAGTAACATATTAACTGTAACGCTGAAAGAGTCGATGCAAAAACTATAGAAAAATTGCATTGCACAGACATACTCACCTCAAATATTTTTGTAATTGGAACACCAGCGTAGAGTAATTCTGCTCCTCGCTCGTCGCAAATACTTGACATGAATGATGATGGTTTACGAATTAAACCCAGCTCCTACAATTAAATAAAGAAATGTGCTCTCTGAAAATCTCTGAACGGTTTACTTGTACGACCATCCCATTGCAGATCAGTTGTGGTCTTTAAAGTGAATGCGCCCTTTGTGCCACAATCAGTTTTCTTTATTAGGGCCTGTTCATATGGGCAAAAGTTATCCCGGTTAGCGAGAAAACTTTTCGACAAGTTTACAAGCGAGATCTCGCCTTGTTATGAAAATAATATGAAAAGTTACACTGCGTTCATATGAGACAAAAAGTTTTCCCGTGTACCGAGATCTCGCTTGTTGACAGGCGAGATCTCGGTGACCGAGATAATGTTTTTCCTATTGAACACAACTTTCCCGCTTAGCGGGATAACTTTCTGTCGTGTCAGCAACTTTTCAATTCAATTGATGTTCAGTGCTACGTCACAGCCGGCAACTTTACCCGGAAAGCGGGATAACGTTTCTCCATATGAACAGAACTAAAGTATTTGGCTAGTTGAAAAGTTTTCTCGTTAACCGGGATAACGTTTGCCCATATGAACAGGCCCTTAGTTACCATAATCAACATGAACTGTAAAGGCTGCATTCCAGTTACGCGTTTTTCATACGTGCGTACACGCACGTAAAAGTTGAATTCGCTTAAAATTTCATACAAGTGCAAATAACCTTAACAAATACACATTAAATCATACACAAAACTGAATGCTGTCCTTTTATAAATTTAGTTATTTCATAAGTAGGATGTAAAGCGGATTCAACTTTTACGTGCGTGTACGCACGTATGAAAAACGTGGTAACTGGAATGCAGCCTTAAAGTTTCTTCATGCAAATATAGCAAAAACACCATGCTAGCGTAACAACGTCGAAGCTAATCAGTAGCTTTATCACAAGACGGGTTGCATGATTATGATAAGCAACAAATCTTTTTATTTGTGCACTAGCTCTATGGAACAATCTGCCAATTGAAATTAGGCGTATAGTCCTACTGCGGATATTTTAAAGCAAAAACTTCAGGCACATATTTTTAAACTTGAGTAATATTAATTTATCAACATTTTTATATTATTAGTTACCAGGGACCGGTTGTATAAAAAAGTGATTAAAGTTAACTATGGTTAAGTGCAAACGTCATCCAATAAGAAGCGCCTATTTGAGAGTTAATCACTATTTAACTACAAAATAGTGATTAAAAAAGTGATTAAGAGTTTTATACAACCGGCCCAAGAGGTTTTTAAACTGCATGTATATTTGTAAAGCGCACTTGGGCAATTTTGGAGAGCGCGCTATATGAAATTGGAAATATTATTATTATTAACCAGAAGGCCCTAGGACAGGTTTTTCAAAACTATGATATAGTCATATAGATTAGCGCTAATCCTGGGTTAAAACTTAACCCGCTGTTTTAGTTTGTGTATTTCTGCACGTCCGTTTATTTGAAAACTTCAGAAAAGAAAAGCAGGCACCGATTGATTCACACAAGATTTCTGAAGAAATATTTCCAAGTTTATAAACACGTTTGGAAAGTTTGAATTGAATTTGAAGGTTAATCTAGGGTTAAGCTAACTGCCGTTCGAACAAGCGGTCCCAGACGTTTTAACAACTGAAAGTATTATTCTCACTGCTTCAGTTCTAGTGCTAACCTTTATCAAAACATTGTTGTCTCAACGTACCTGCGCCCAGCTGTAATCCATGGGAACAGTTGGCGGAGTTTTGTCAGGTTTAGGAATGAGTTGTCCTTTCTTGACAAGATCATCATATACCTTTCTATATAATTCATAAAAAATAAAGTACTGTCGATACATACCAATATAAGGTTGGAATCCAGTATATATTCCACAAAAATATTTTATTTTCTGGGACCACAGTAGGCTAGGACCACAGGGGAATATGAATTTTTTTCTGCGAGATATCGACAGTTCATATAACTGTACTTTAACTTTTAACTTTAAGTATCACTGTGACAAAGTGTTAAATTGAATGCTATATATTCCAATGGATTAAACAAACGTTCGCAAAAGCAAAACTACTGGTGAAATTATGTCCAAGTTTTCTGTTTTAATTAATGTAATCTGCTGACTGCAGTTTTACTTCCTCCGCCATTTTATGTTTACACCCACGTTTGTATATAGGTACTGTACGTCTGTTTGTCTGCCTGTGTTTGTGTGTTTGTCTGTCAGCCGACAACTTAAAAATATCAAACTTATTAATCAATCTCGTACCCAGAGCCATCCACTCAACGACGGCTCTGGGTACGAGATTGACTTATTAATACGAAAATTTTTGGGACAAATGGACATTGCCCAAGAAAAAATGGAATGGATGAAAATTGGATGAAAATTGGATGAGAAATTAGCAAAACTTTGTCTTGCTAGCCACAAACACAGAAGACCTGGGTACGAGGTTGGGCAGAGGTATGCAGTGCCCGAGTGCTCTCTATTCTGTCTGCTGACCATAAATATTTTTATTTTTCCACCCCTGGCTGTAGTTGGTGTTTGACTTCGACATTTTGAGCAAAGGCACCAGGTTATAGTAGTATTGGGCGGCAAAACAGAAAGAGATCGTTTCTCCGTTCGTTGCTACTGATCTTTTCACCTTTACGTACTTCACACACGAACTACGTGAGGGTAAAAATTAAATACATGTGCGACAGCAAGTTACTGTCAAAACGCCCAGTATGAAATTCGCACACAGTTAAAAATGGTTTTTTTATAATTGTCGGCAAATATATACAATGAATTCAGACAATTCGATTTCATTTGACTAAATAATCCATTATGTATTTTTAAGATGTCATAACTCTATACTATAATGTGAAGTATCTACTGATGCTATCCATCTATCTAGAGTACTGCGAAGAATAATCTACTTATTTCATCATCCTGCACTTTTGCAATACAATTACATATTATACATGCATTATACCTTATAACATCAGATAGAGTGTCAAAACTCTCAGGTACATGAGCTCCGACTGCTTTTAGAGCCTGTTAAAAATACAAGCAAAACAGGTAAACTATTTCATAAATTGTTTAGCTGGAAATACTGAATATTTTCTAATCTTATAAATACAGTATACAGTTCTTAAAACATAAATAGACAAAATTGTGTTTCATTTGACCGTGATTTGACATACCTTATTTTTAGCAACGGCTGTCTCTTTGTCCGAATGTGCACTTGATCCAGCATGACCAAACTGAACCTAAATATAGCCAGCAATCAGTAAACCACACCCAAAACAGGCAACTGTATTTCAGGAAATTACTATAGTGGCAATATAGGAGATTAGTAGAGTTGGTTAGAGCGCTGCACCGGAATCACAGGACCACAGACTCGATTCTGGCCAGAGGCCTATACAGTTTCATTTTTCGCAGTTGCTCCATGGTTAGGTCTAAAATTGTATATAATCTTCCATTCAAAATTTCCATCTACAAAAATCCCTTCAACTGCAAGTTCTATCGAGCAAGATGCAAAAAAATCTCGATAATTAGAGTGGGATAACTACATCAAATAACTGCAGGGAGCTACCTTATAGTCTTCTAAGCAGATTAGGATTGCATGCTCATGTTTCGTGAAGGAATTTGCATTCTCTTTGATCTTGAGCCCAACCACAAGCAACCCTAACCCTATTGTGGGCGAAATACCAGGATATACCTAACGATGTATAGAGTTACCTCTGAAGTAAACATTGTCCCACAAGTTCCAATGCACCATGATACCAATGGCTTAGTGATACGACCTGATGTGATTGCATCACATATCAAATATTCTTCTGTTCCTCCAACCTGTTTAGAGAAAATACAACATGCAGTAACTAACATTATTAAAAGGGTATCTGTGTAGCCAAATGGAGTCACGTCTAATAAATGTATATAAATTTCCACTCAATAATTTCCACCTACAACATCCTTCAACTATTAATGAATCGAGTGAGATGCCAACAAAATCTCGATATTTACCCGTAACCTAAAACACGGCAGACCCTATAAATTTGAACTAGGACTTTCGAAACGAGTCAAAATAAGGTATATACTGTCTGTACGGTAGTCCGCGATGGCTTTACTCATTTTTATGCAAACTGTAGGTCAACACTGAGACTATTATTACGTAATTTGTTATTAATGTCGATATGAGTGTGACATCATCAGAAGCAAACTGATGACATAATAAAGCATCTTATACAGTTACTGAGCACCTGGAAATCTATTCTAATATATGCTGGTAATTACAATATTCTTCTATAATCATGTTTTTTGAAGTGATATAATATTATTACAGGTATTTATTTTATTTTGTAGATGCCAAAAATGGAATTAAAATGGCGGCGGCCCTGCTAATTCTAGTGATGCGTTGAACTAAAAATTCCATCTTTGGCATCTACAATATACACATCTACATCAACGCGATGCCAAAAAATAGCGAGCTAAAGCAAGCGAAGTTACTGTCACCACCGGGACGTCAGATTGTCGAGGGGGGACTGGATTAGAAACTGTGTTTGTGTCAATTTGTGGTAATCTTCAACAAATGCATAAAGTGTGACAAAACATTAGATTTTTATGCAACATGCAGCCAATGTCCGTGTTGACAAAAATGTAGCTTGCTTAAGCTCGCTATTGTATTGACTGCACGTACCTCTCCCAACAAAACAAGCATTTTTACGTCAGGATGATCATTAAAACGTAACACGTGATCAAGAAACGTCGTTCCTGGATATCTTTAAATAAGTAAATAATAAAATAATTAACAACATTTGAACATTTTCATTGCACGCAGGGACGCCAAGGTGTGCTTTTGGCACAGTGGTTAGTGTTTGTTTCTCTGCGAGCGGGTGATTATACTCAGCAGAATGTGAGAAGAGTGCTTCCAGCAGGTGCGAAACT
>CACRXK020001737.1:2973-37699 GCA_902702795.2 Paramuricea clavata
TAATTCAAACGTTGGTCAGAGTTGGTCAAAATGGAACTGATATTTGCTTAAAATTGAAGGTAGAACTCGGAAAAATTTGATCAAAGTTTGGGATAATTAAACGGTGGTTGAAGTTGCCCAAAGTTATGAAATGATTTGCAATTTTAACCATTTTAAAGCTTTTGTTATATTTGCGGTGAAAAAATTGAAAGCCTTGCTTATCTTGGTCGAAAAATTTGCTTATGTTAGTCCGGAAAAATGTTTTTGACCTCCCCCCCCCCCCATCGACAACATTTTTGGGGAAAATTTGTACAACTTGATCAAAACCCTAGGAAATGTTGGTCAAAACATGACCACAACCCCCCCCCCCAATGAATAATGGCTTCGCGACGTCCCTGTGTCCGGCAGGTCAATAATTACATCTTTCCATGGGTTAGTAAATGCGATTTGTAGGTGTTCAGCAACTTCAACCAGGACTTCCTCAGATGGGATTTGTAAGGAGTTATATTTTGTCTCTGCACCCAACAGAGTATAAACAATTTTATTCCGTTTTGCGGGTCCTTATTTGGGGATCTCTCTCTTCAGTATGATAGAAACATTCTTTTACATTTTGAATTAGCTTTGAATCTTTGATACCTTTTTACATATAAAATTTGTCATACTTAACTTGATCACTTTGAGAGAAAGCCTTTTGTCTTACTTTGATCTGTATCTTAATTCTGGGGTAATCCAAGGTTTATCTGAGGTATTGTAATTTTTGAATTGGCATAACCTTGTCTAACAGGGAGAGTACCGTTCCGTTAAATATCTCCACTTTGTCGTCCACATCTGTCGCCATCATAACATTGTCACAATTTTTAAGGACAACAATTCTATTCGATGTTTGTTTGCTTCCAGGGTTATGCAGTCTGACTATTTTAGAAATAGGAGGGGGTTTGCTGGCAATTTTGGGATATAACCACAGACATTGATGGTCAGAACGACCCAAGGGAGGGATGCGTTCAGCAGGTGAGTAGAGGTCAGCCATGTTCGTCAAAATCTGGTCTAAGATGTTATTAGCGAACTTAAGCAAAGCTTAATCTAATACGGGGACGTGTCACGAAACCTCCTTAAATTTTACACTTTTATAATTATAGTACCGTTATTAAGAACTTCAACAAAGCAGAACGAAAGTGCAACGAGAACAGCTAAAATATTATATTAATGCAAGAAAATGAGCAGAAATTGACAATCAAAATCCACGGACGTTTTAGACGTCACCGTAGCAATGTTTTACAACGGCGAAATACAGATTATCACGTCCTGCATACATTGCTTACATTTCAAGCTGGGACAAGAGCTATTTTAAATTAGGTCTTGGAACTTTCTCAATCATAAACCCAGTGTTAATTTTGATCATTAAAATGTATTATTTTCATATGATGGATAATAAACGACAGGTTTTCTTCTGCAATCATTTGGTTCAACGAGTTTTTTTGCCGTCGCCGTTGCGTTCCCGTCCTACGTTCTTAAGGTGGCTATATTATCTCTTGTAGGGGACGAGACCATTTTTCAAGGTTGAATCACTTACATACTGCAGGCGTCTTAGGTTTAATTTATTGAAGTCCGCAGCAATAATTATTCCTGTCGAAGGACGAGAAGGAAGGACATTATCCAGACCATCTGTAAGGCGTAGCTTATCATTTCATGTTCTTTTTCAGTTTGTCATTTCATGTTCTTTTGCCCCAGTGGATAGTAAACGGTAACCACATGATGGCAATTTTAGGGTTTCGGGTTAAGTTGCCAGGTACTGTAAGGAGCAGCCGTAGCACCTTTTTCCCTGCTTCTTAATTCAAGGATTGACAGGCGAGATACTGGTACCAACATATGAATGTATGCTGTAACCATTCCATCCCAGGAGTTGGTCGAAAAAGACGAAAAATAGAATAATTGTTGCCAATATTTATAGCGCTGTTCGGAATATCGCCTGTTAGCCATGATTCTACGATCAAATTTACTGTACTTGGTTTGTTAGTGGATATGACAGCAGATAGTTCAGTCGGCTTATTTCTGATGTGACAAACATTTGAACGATTTGATACGAAGAGGGAATGGAGAGGGCATTTCCCCTCTTAGTGCGTATACGCGTCAAATGCGATTACCCTACCAAGCGGGTCAGGTTTTATTCTCCATTTTTATACCATAACACACAAAGTAAAAGACAAAAGCATCGAAATGCAGCAAGCAAAGGTCCAAGGCATATCATTATACAACTTGCCGCTAAAACTTCGCGTTTATAGTCGCCATGCATTTTCAAATACAACTGGCTTAGCGAATAAGTAGGGTTACCCTACGAATAAGTAGGGTTACCCTACCTTATCTCATGTAAGAACTCGCTATTTTTTACTCTCTTGGCAGAATAATACTAGTGGCAGGGTTTCCCTACCTCCATGTAAACAAGCCCTAATTGAATCATTCATCACACGACGAATTATTCACGTCAAGCTCACCTGTTGTCACCTTTGTATAGGTTACCACATGATGGTTGTGCGATTTTTTACCCGAGAACTCCTTCACGTCCTACCAATTGGAGTACAAATTGTAATCAAATGTTACACTGAACAAAACACACCGGGACTTTTTTATCAGGGATGTAATAGCAAAGTACACCTACTGCCCCAGTTGCAACAAGACCGGAGGTTTTCCTCGCTGGGAAGACGGCGGCTTCTTTTGAACTCAAACAAGCTGGAAGAACGTCATCAGATGTACCAGAACGGAAATATACTCCATCAGCTTTCCACGCGAATGGCGTATCATTACCAATACCAATTGCAATCTTTCTCTCAGTATTACCAAGGGTGTCTAGTACTTTCATCAAGACATTAAAGGGATATGGCAATATATTTTTTTATTATTTCATTTTAAAGAACTTTTAAAATTATATGTTAATCTCCTTTACCGATTTTGAGTAACTTTATTATTTCTTGAAATATTTTGACTTAAAATAATTTGCTGTCCGCCATCTAGGATTAATTTTTATCTCATTATCGGTGATTTTACTGACGTCATAAGCCGGGTTAGCCATATAAAACTACATCTAAATGACCAAATAACATTAAGTCTTGTTTGAAAAGTCGTCAGACAGTTTTTATTTCAAATAGTTACTGAAGTATATGATTTTGGGCTCATAATAACCAACAACCTCGTTCCCAGGCTCTTTGCTCTTGGGAAGCAAAGACCCTGGTCGGGCCTGATGACGTCACACATAGAAAATTGATAGCCGAAGGGGGGATGGAAAAGTCTCATATTACATGTTTCCACTTCCGCACTTCGCACTTCGATTGCAAGGAGTGGCCGTTCTGTACAATCATCTAATTCATCTTCGAGAATCATATATACCTCAAACTACTTGCTAAATTGGTTTCTGTTTGCTTTTAAATTATACAAACATGCTAAAATGCAGATTCTTACAGCAACAGAAAATTCAGGAAATCAAGCACTCGAGAACGTATGACTGTACGCTTTGAAATATTTTTATTTTCTCGGAGTTCGCCGGTTCGGGCGTAGTTTCATTTCACGCGTACGTTTCTGTTCTGGCTCTGATGATATTTATAATATGCTTATAATATGCCAGTGAATTTTTCTGATATGGACACGGTATAAATTTTTTAAACAGATGTCTCAAAAGCGACTGTTTATAGATCGTTGGATTAGCGCCTGGTCTTAAACGTGACACATTTGGACACAAGCCAAATACACATTGAATGTCCATTTTATTTATTCTAAAACTGTTTATAGACATATTGCTCTAGATTTTTTTTAAAAGGTTATCATCGTTTATGTTAAACACTAGGAAGACAAAATATAACGTACAAAATTGTTTGAAATCGACAGTGCACAGCTGACATACGACAATTCACAACTGCATGAATTTCCTTTTTTGTCGATCTGCATGAGTGCTTGTTTGTTGAAGCCAAAATATTGCGCAGCATCTCCTATAAATTCTATCGCCATTTACCCTCTCCCCTTAAATGCAAAGGAATGACAGCAGAAAAGGTTTAGCAAAGTATTTTTTATTACATCTGGTATAAAGTGTCCTACGTTTTATCAGGATATACATAATTCATAAACTGTATATGCGCACGAAGTCTCGCTTATATTAATGAGTTTTACTGTAACAAACCTTTTAAAGTTTCCATTGATAGATAGGTTGTTTGCCTCCAGTATTGTTTGGTAAAACAGACTAAACTTCTAAAATATTGGTTACGGAATACGATAAATATTAAAGTTGATTTAAATATTGATAACTCACAGCGGCATTAATCCATTATACAAGTCTAAAGATGCTGGATTATTCTTCAATAAAGCCCTCAATGGACAATGCCAATGTCAATGAAAGGTCTAATATTATACATGTTGCAGATTACTGTATACACAAAATATGAAATAATTTATATAAAGTACAATACCAGTGTCTGGTGCATATATCGTCGTAGATATTCAAGATGTACCGCACGCATGGAAACGCACGGAGGAGTCTTGGCGTTTGTGTGATAACAGATAGCTAGCTACACTTCGACATTATCTTTCTTGATCGTTGAGTTTCAGCAATGTAAATGAAATGAATCCTGTGCTTTTACAGTCAAAATAGCACTATTGTTTACACATGTTGGCGATGTTAAGGAAATCAAAGGATCCCGTTATGAAATAAATCTTTTGTTTTGAATATCGGACAGGATACACTTCAACTATAAAGAACCATATCGTTCGTTTAATACCGTTTGATCGATCAGTCTGTGTAGAAGATATGTATGTTTCTACAGCGATACGTGCTAAACTTCGCAAGCCAGGCGCGTGTGGAGTGTTTTCCTTGCAAGTGAAATATGATCCAGCTTCTCGCTTGAAATGTAACGCAACACTTATTATTGATGACATTCAGTATAGCAGGAAGTCTTGTCATGATCAGTACGAATCTAGAACGTTCCTTTCACAATCTCTTGTTGCAAATTACATTTTTATCACCCGAAATTATAACACATAAAGTTGCAATTTTCAAAACGCAACAAACACGCTCCTCTACCTCCCGACCCATAGTCATATTATACGTTTACCCCCAGAATCTGGGTGTGACGTCATCAGCCCCGACCAGGGTCTTTGCTTCCCAAGAGAAAAGAGCCTGGGAACAAGGTTGAAAGTGTAGATCTAAGATATTTGCGGGTTCTTTTCAACCGTAGTCAAGTTAAAATTATATCTACAATCGGCTTAAAAATTTTGAGCATTTATTTAAATTAACAGAAGGTAAAACAAGGTTAAGAATAAAGTGAGTTAAGAATTGAATATTTAAGCAAGATGCTGAATGATATACCAGCATTCCAAGTGATACACAATATATATAATATGCCATTTGTTTTATTTTTTTATCCTAACCGCAAGACGCGATAAATTCGAATTCCATAATATCCTTAATTTATATATATATATAATATTCTAATTCTATTTTAATTTTAATTTTAGTATTGTAATTTTGCAATTATAATACTTTAAAATCTTTTAATATAATCCTAAAAATGTAATGGAACAATTAATATTTTATCAGTTTAGCACTATACAAGTTTAGATAAACAACTATATAGGCACGAATGCATGCATTATAAATTACTTGCTCTGATTGGCGACAGGTGTGCGTTTCGCAATTCGCTCTTGGGCAGTTTTCGCAACAAACTCAAAGAAATCCTTAATTCTCGTTATATTTTTTGGCAGTCATGATCGTCAACTTCATTAAAAGCCAACTATTCTGGACGGTGTTGCTATACTACATCTCTATAGTCCTTGGTGAAGCCTTAACGGAAGAACGAAATCCACAGGAACAGCAATTCTTTCGAATCACACTAGGTGCGTATCATTTCACAAGGAGATTGGAACTTAAATGCTTAATGATCTTTTTGCGATATACATTTGCAAATTCAGAATCGATCACCAAACCACTTGAAAGTTATATTAAGTAAACCTGGCACGTTCACACCAAATTTATAGATTGTTAGTATTTTATTACTTGTCCTCAGTGCGGTGTATAGGATTACTAAATGTTAGTTCCATATAAAGTTAATGTTGCAAAATTCCCTGACTATTTTTAACTAAAACATTTGAGTCAAAATATTCTAAGCAAAATAATGCCTTAAAATGTTTAAAAAATTATCAAATTAATGAGAAAATTTACTGAAAAACAATCTGTTTTTGAGTTATTAGAATTTGAGTCGTTATTGTGTGCATGAATTCCCTGAAGTTTTTGAGCGGAAATACTCAATGACACTTTACATTGAAGACTGATTAAGTATACATGCAGTAAATAGGCTACTACAAGTAATTTGCTCAAAAATATTTTGTGGATATCCCAAAAATAAGTATCGACCCCCAGTTTAGAATATCAGCAAGCGACCGGGTCTCATGTGAACATGACCAGTTGCGTTCTAATTTCATCATAGCAGTATAATTATGACATGAACATTTTCAGGTGTTCGATCTCAGCGCGAAGCGTACGTCAGCTTAAGATCGAAGACAGCATTGGATTGTGTCTTGTTTTGCCTCAGAGAAAAATTGACTTGCACATCTCTCAATTATGCTGAATCTACTACGGTCAATAATGGCAAGGATAATTGTCAATTACACAATGAAACCAAGAATGATGATGAAAATTCATTAAAGTTCCTGAAAGATGATAGATACACTTTTTATCGGATACCCGCCAGAGTATCACATGAATCAGAAAATGTAACTGAACAGGTATACCCATCCTGGTTTTGAACTGACATACAGTAATTTTTTCCTCGTATTTAGGGAATGCATGTTTGTAACTATATAGCAGCCGGATTCGATTCTTGCCTTTTGCCTGGCGCAAGAAAGAAGATGGTCTCCATTGATGAACACTTATATCTATATCTTGTTTTACATAACCAAAAAAGTTTTACATATTACAGTGCGTCTACAGTAAGTGGAGCCGCTTAGAGAACACTAACCAATCACATTGCATGAGAAAAATAGAAAATCAACAAACGGCGCATTAGCCAATCAGCATTAGGCCAAAAACAATTGTCAAACGGTAAAAATAGACTTGAAAAATAAACACTGCAGTTACTGGCTTCCTGAAGCGAACTCCATGCTTTCTTTTGATTGGACGAGCTGTAGTTTGATTAGATTTCTACTTTTGTTCTGCAATGTGATTGGTTAGTGTTATCTAAGTGGCGTTAGTGGCCCCACTTACAGTAGAGGCACTGTAACTGAATTCGACAACTGCATATCATTATACACTTAATGTCCGCTTCTGAGGGAAATATTCCCGGGAGTCTCAACTATTTCCCGACGCAACAGGCATTAACATTTGTGTTTTGTATGTAGCGATAAAAGAAAAAAATAAAATTCATATAGCAATTGTATTTCACGACAACTCTATAGTCCAAACGAGTTTAAAGTTCCACTAAAACGATTATAGCTGCATATCCTGTTGCCCGTTATGCATTTTGCTGTCTTTGACATTCTTAATTCTAACACAAACTTAGAAAGTCTAGATAATCGTAGTTTAAAACTTACGATTTGTGCCGCAATTTTATTTCGTTTTAGGCAAACACAACTGCTTCAAATTATCTTGACCATTTCAACGACGGTAATAAAACATCAGGTAATTACACCATCTTGGATCAAGCACAAAACCTTCGCACAGTGTATTGTGATATGGAATCTGAACCAGGATCCATTTGGACTCTTATCATGTCATTTGCGAGAGAAAACAAAGATTTGAGTGCATTCAAATCCATAGAAATGTCTGCACCTTCCCCCCGAAACAAAAACGCTCCGAATTGGTCTGACTACCGAATGGGCAAGCGTCTAATAGTTCATGTAAACTCCAAAGCAACTCATTGGCGAGTTACATGCAGTTTTCAGCAATCTGGAGTCGACATCAAGACTGACTACGTCCGAGCTGCGTTTGCTGATTTTGATTTCATGGGTAAATTTTGGGATGGGTGCAAAAACGTGAGTTACATAAGTGTCATGGGACAATTTTGTTCACACTGTACCGCATACTGGCGGCAGGGTGATAACTTTACCCTGACTATCCCCGCAGTTAGTCCAGACCCTTTTTGCGACATAAAAAGCGATGAGAGTGAAAACTTCTATTTTGGTGCGTACCACACTTACGATCCCGCATTTCGTTGTACAGAATCTCCAAATTCAACAACGAATTACTGGTTCGGTTCTTATGCTTGATATGACGTCACAGCATGAGGCTCAGCCTCAACAAGATACAAAGTTGTTGAACACTATGGAACTCTTGGTCAAGAAAACAAAATCTAAGTGCTTTGATGAAATAACAATCTATATATCAATTAAAATACCAATAATAATTCATAAACCTTGTGGCAAATCATGTCAGCCATAATATGGCACGTGGAGTGACTTTAAATCTGATAAAGCTCATCTTCATTAGTATTCCTTATATAATTGTTCATCCTAATTAGTATGATCATATAAATGTTCATTCTAGTTAGTATTCTTTTGTACTCGTTGTCATGTTTTATCAGATATAAAACGCACGGCTGCACCTCGCGTTTTATATCTGATAAAACACTCTTACTCGTGTTTTAAATAGTACGTAATATTTAGTGTTTATTTTATGAATATAATTTGCATAAATAATTTACTTCCGTCTGACTTTCAGCCATTTTTTTGTGAAAGGCAATTGTTACTGTTCAGAGCAGTGCAAGCAATAACTAATGCCCCAGAGTTACTGTTGAGGGAGCCAACGAAAATGCTCAAAGGCCATTTTTCAATAATAAATTTATATACTAATGCCGCATAGTACTCTAGAAATGCATCTCCGGGCAAAACAAATAGAACTTAATAGTCGAAAGTCGAATAAACACTTTAAAAAATGTGGAGTTAAATAAATATTGTTTTCATTGTTTTTATAATGTTTGATTGGCCGCAAAAAGTGCCCCTAGAGCCACCACTGCATGTGCAATTTTCGATTACGTAACCTTCAGAGCATAACGCTCGTCTCCAGTGCACTCATCAACTTCGGAATGGCTAATATGCTGTGAATTTCCTATTTATTGGCGAAAGCATTGAAAAAACGCGAAGCAACAGCATTGGAAAGACGCAAACGCAAAAGCATTGGAAAAACGGAATTTATGGCAGCTATCTATTTCTCTATCCCTTTCCCTCTATCCCTCTCCCCCTCTACTTTATCGACAGTTACTTTTGGTTCATTTTCTTGCATAATACTACTTCTTGCACATATAGGCTGTAATTATTCTCAATCATTTTCACAAAAAAGGCAACACATCGACGTCGCTCCTTGTTGCTTCCATTTTGAGTTTTTGATAACCTTCGGAAAACTTCACATTACGCTCGCAAGGCAAATTTCAGTAAATTTGACGCATGCACAGACGTTTTTCCGCGGTATTGTTCAATAAACTATTTTCACTTTGCATAACATTATGAGCTCTACGAATAGTATACTATTTTGCAGCATTCACCTGTTTTCTCAGTTAAATTAAAGCATGGATCTGATGAAAATAATTAACCACACCAAGCCCACCAGAAGTCACAAGCTCCTCTATGCAACTTAACCTATTCATTTGCTGTTCTGTAATCTCCCTATCGCTTCCCCCCTTGGAGTCTACTACTATTAACCTCCCAACACTCATTCCTTCAATACTTATTTTAATGTACGTGAATATTCAATCTCAATTCCCAATACAAAACGCAAACATGACGTTTTGGCCAAGAAAATTTTCCAATAAAATCATGATCAACAGGTTGATAATAAGCACAACTGGCTCTTGGTTAGCACCCCGCTAGTCAACACATAACGTTCTCTTCTGCATATTCTGAGCAGGAAAAGCAGTCACAAAATGACGCATTTGGTAAAGTTCCTCCCAAGAAGTTGTAGCCACATGAGACGTAGTTTCTGACAAACGGGACGATGTTCCTGATGCATATGGATTAAGTACTTTAGCCAGTTGAAGATAGTGCATTGCCGAGTGATGCCTTGTCCAGCCAACATGCCTTTAAAAGAACCGTGATAATGTTGAAAGTGCGAAAAAATTGATACTTTATTCCGTATTCTCTCTCGTTGTATCGGCGTCTTCGAGCCAGACGTCTTTATCACTGCTTCTCAGCTTCACTCTTGAGACATAAATATGCAACTCTCCAGCGCAAAACGACTTAGGATCACGAAAGACCAGGTCGTGAATATTTTCCAGACGCTCTCCCCATAGAATGAGGAAACCGCTGCATTTAAAGTGGCATTCGGCAAATCGCGATTATTATTTACCACGGGACGAATTTTGTTGCCTCCTCTAACCTCGCTACGGCGAAATCACCCTAGCTGACGAGGTTGCCTCCGTCCCCCAATAAGGGAGTGGTGTCCAGCAAGCAACAGCGTATACACACATCAGTATCCACAACACACATGCTCCCAATTACTATTAGACTTGGATCAAGTCCGTGTCTCTAGATAGATAGATAGATAGATAGATAGATAGATAGATAGATAGATAGATAGATAGATAGATAGATAGATAGATAGATAGATAGATAGATAGATAGATAGATAGATAGATAGATAGATAGATAGATAGATAGACAGACAGACAGACAGACAGACAGACAGACAGACAGACAGACAGACAGACAGACAGACAGACAGACAGACAGATAGACAGATAGATAGATAGATAGACAGATAGATAGATAGATAGATAGATAGATAGATAGATAGATAGATAGATAGATAGATGGATAGATAGATAGCTATAGATTAATAAAACATTTACATTGCAACCAAAAGCTGAATTACGTAAAATTTACAAAGTACGAATTATTATTTAATTACTATTATAATTATTAAGTTAAAATTATGCAAATATTTAAAATTTTACTGGGATGATAATAAAAAAGATACCACTAACGTTACGAAAACATCTTCGATGCCATCGCAAATATAAAAGAGTTTTTAGCACGATTAGTATTAAAATGAGGAATGTCAAATTCATGACCATTTCTAAGCTCGTGGTGTCAGTTATGTTTCTGTGGGAGGAGGTCATAAAGTTTGTGGTTTGAATCCTTTGTAACATTAACAAACAAGTTTAGCATTAGAAATTATGGTGTTCTTCTATTGGTTTGATGTTCAAAATTTCTCCTGTTGCAGAGTAGCCTATTCCTGGATTTATTATTGAAATAGTCCTTTTTTCCAGTCGAATCAATTCGTTCTTTAAATATTGTGGAAGGGAGTGATAAAAGGCTGGTACTGCGTAATCCATGACAGATCTAACGCAAGACGTATAGAATAACACAAGATCTTTAGCTGGTAACCTACAATCCTAGACAAATAACACGCGGACGCTGATTAAAAGTGGCTGAAGTTTAAGTCAATCAAATATTTATACGCATATCCAGCCGTATTCCCCGCTCCCCCGTTACAATGTTGCTGGTACAAATACCGCAATACTTGCCATGATGACTGAAGTGTTCATCAACATTGTTTCAGGGGAGGGGGGACCAACTTTACGAAGTATATATGAAAATGTTGCAAACAAAATTTATTTGCCATGTTTGTCCGAGTAAATTTGTCTATGATTGTAGCTCTTTTTAATTGAACCAGATAATATAGTCTCTTACTGGCTTTTTTGACGACCTCTTT
Organism: Paramuricea clavata; assembly: GCA_902702795.2. NCBI lineage: Eukaryota > Metazoa > Cnidaria > Anthozoa > Malacalcyonacea > Plexauridae > Paramuricea > Paramuricea clavata. The sequence continues at coordinate 14,630 of CACRXK020001737.1, forward strand.
TATATGGGCATGCCAAGATAGGTTGTTACTTATTGTTACTCCCAATAATTTAGCACTTTCGACTATTTCGACTTCTTTACCATTAAGTATGACTTGATCTAGAACAACTGGGTCCTTACTAAAGGAAATTCTCAATTCTTTACATTTGTCTGGATGTAGCTTTAATTTAATCTATTTTCTTCTGACCATTGCTTAATATGATCTGCTATGTTTTGGGCTGTACTAACGTTGCCTTTGGGAAGAATTTCCGATGCTGTGGTTATGGGCGTACCGGAAGGAAAAATTTAGGGGGGCGGAAACAAATTTGCCCGACTTTTCCGGATTTTGCCCGACACGTACCGAAAATTTTTTTCCGGAATTTGTTTTGTCAACCTCCCCCGCCCCTCCCGTCGCCAAAAAAATTTCGGTCAGTGTACCATATAAGAGGTCAAAAATTTTTCCACAAAAATTCATCCACGAACTTCCACAGATATGGGGAATTAATATTCAGGTCTTGGATCATTAAAATAAATAACCATGGACTTAGCTTTGTACCTTGCGGTACACCAGACGGAACATGGCCCCACTCAGAAAAACAGCTATCGGCCAATTTGACTCTCTGCGTTCTATGAGAAAGAAAATCTATTATCCAGTTAATTATACTTCTAGGTATGTTCAAATTACCCAGTTTCTTTACAAGAATTGTATGGTCGATAAAATCGAATGCCTTGCGATAATCAAACAATATTGTCCTTATCGTTGCCCCATTCCCGTCAGTGTTTATAAACCAGTGATGCAGCATACTAATTAACGCCATAGTGGTTGACGAGTTTGGAATCGCTCCATATTGACTAGCATCGATTATGTGTAGAATTGCCGGTTTAACAAAATCCTCAACAATGAATTCCTCTGCCACTTTAGAGATGCAGGGGGTCAGGGAAATAGACCTGAGATCTTTTTCCAATATAGTCACTGGGTTTTTTTGGGTAACGGCGAAATATTTGCTTTCTTCCAGATGGTAGGCAACTGCTGTTCGTAATAGGAAGCATTGATAATTTTCTTGACAGGAAGGGCCAAAAGATAAGAATATTTTTAAAAATCCAGTTTGATAGATTGTCTGGTCCAGGCGCCTTGTGAAGATTTAATTTTGCTAGAACTTTTTGAACACGTTCTTCAGTAACTTCCAAAAATTTTGGCGGGTCTTCTAACGGAAGGCGTTCGAGGGGTTCTGATATTCTGTATTCAGCCAAGGGTGCAAGAAAGGCAGTGTTAATGATGTTAGCTTGTTCATGTGGAGGGAGGTTCGTAAATCTTTCAACATTGATTTGATGGAATAAATTTGTGCCTCCCGACTTTATTCCACTTAACCGCTTAATCTCATTCCACCACTTCCTTGGGGCTTCTCCTTTAAGTTGTTTAATGTTGGATTCGTAGTATCTTGCCCTGCACACTTTTCTTTCTCTGTTGACACAATTTCGGTAATATTTAAATTGGTGGGAATGTACACCATGCGCATTGAAAGCTTTTTGTCTATTAAAGATTAGGGATTTAAGCTTCTGGAGCCGGTTGTACGAAATGTGGATAAATCGCTATCCGGTGGATAAGTTCCTATCCAGCGGATAAATTTTATCCGGAGTGAAAATCGCGTTGTACGAAGCTTGGACAGCGCTATCCAACGGATAAAATGCACTATCCGTTGGATAAATTTATCCGAGGTCCGGAGGTAGTTTAAATCCACTATCCGGCGGATAATTGTTTGAAGACAAAACAATCTGTATTTCATTTAAAAAGGATTGCTATTGTGATAGAAATGGACAAATGCCGTTTAGAAGTCCCTTTCTTCACATTAAAAATAAACATGGAAACTTACTTCTGACTTCTCTTGCTCTTGACGTATCGAGCTCACTTTGATTCACTTGCCCATTAAATAATGCCATGACTTTGCCATATTTTATGCAGACCTGTGTCAGTGCTTAGACGTTACGTTTTCTGGCTTTTTTCCTTCTTTTTTTTCTGTTATATAGCTCGAAAACAAGCAATAAAACTTTCATTAAATGAGTTCCCTTCAACGCCAAACAAATATAGCTGCATATAAATAGACAACAAGGCACCGAAAAATTTTGTTCGCTGGCCTTGATCAGCCAATCAAATCTTGCGAGAAAATGTTCTTAAAATTGTTTTGAATGACGTGAAAGGTCAAAGAACAAATATTCGGACAGTATATAAAATAAAACTGAATCAACGTGCTGAAACAAGAAAACAAAACTCGCAGTCTTTGCTTTTGCCTTCGCATAAAGAAGCCAAAAATCTTTTAAAGAAATAGCGATAAGTATAGATAGCAAACTCTTCACTGTGGGAAAACGAACTATTGCAACGATCATTGGACGAGAAAAACTCCAAAATATAAACATATGAACAAAAACCCTATATTGCAAGTTGATAGTTTAAAGGTTAGTGGAATTCACAAGTTATACAAAGATACTACAACAAAAGTTTACAAATACCTAGCAACAGCTGACGTAGAGATAACAAATTTCAGGAAAATCCGGTTTTCTCCTGTTAAAATTAAGGTTATCCGACGGATCGCTATCCACACTGCTATCCGTGCTTCGTACAACACATTTTTATTCGGCAGATAGCTATCTATTGGATAGGAGATTTATGGCATTGGATAGGACTTATCCACTGGATAACTTATCCACCTTTCGTACAACCGGCCCCTGGTTCATCCATAGAGCGTCAGCTGCATGGGTGGATACGAATTTGTTTTTCTGGCATTATGGTATAAAGTCCAGAATGAACTACTTCATGGAAGACTGTCCACATATTTTCGCAAGTATCCAAAGGACTGAGCATTAAGGTTCAATCAGTTGAACTTAAGTATCTTCCCATTTCAAATTTACGATTTTTCCGCTGGTCACGTATTGTTATCAATTTTTTAGTATTATTCTTCTGCGCTGCAATTTTCCCTGTAGCTACTATTGTATTATGATCGGACAGCCCAAATCCTCGATAACCTTGAGGTGGGTTGTAAAACTTGTGCATATTAGTTAAAATGAGATCTAGCGTAGCATCGTTTCGAGTAGGTATCTTTACAATTTGCTGGAGACGAAAGTGATTTAGCAACCGGGTAACGTTAAGACGATTAAAATCGCCAGTTATAATGATTCCGCAGTTTGGATATTTTGATTCTACCAAAGTGAGTGTTTGGATGATCCTGAAATAATTTTCTATCCGGCTCCAGGTGGGTGATATATTACCGCTATAATTAGGCATGCAAATCCACGAGGGAGACGGGTTGGTCTCAAGTAAATCCATAAACATTCATGGTCGTCACAGCAATTCAGGTCGTCCAGACGTTTATATTTATATTGTGATTCTCTAATGTAGGCACACACCCCTCCATGATTCTGCGATGTTCTATCCCTGCGCAATAAGGTGAAATTTGGAATATCAATGACACTGTCGGACACGGATTCTTTCAATCAGGTTTCTGTTATGAGGGCGCGATTAATTTCATTACGAATAATAAATTCATTAACTTTATCGATTTTTGGTACCAGGGACATGACATTTGTTAACATTAAATTCGGTACTTCAGGAATTCTTTGAATGGACTGTTTAATAATAATACCGGTACCAATTTGCTTGGTCTTACATGTTCGATGTTATACGAAAACCCTGCGCTCCAATTTTATCACGTTTTTTAGCTTTGACGGTACCGGGTTTTGTTAATTTATTCTGCTTCCCAATTTCGTTCTTCCTTGGCCAATATCTATTGCGTTGACTAATGACTTATATTAAGATAATTTCTATTTGCATTTAATTTTCGGGAGTTTGATTGATGTTTTCTATCAGTTATACGAGTTGGAATATGTTGATAGTTACTTGACCCTAGCGGTGGACATGAATTCTGCTCTATTTGGCTCCGATCATTATAGAAGTCCGAATCGCGTAGCAACGACATCGACCTCGCGCGTCCGATCCCTCGGACTCTTGAGAGACGGACTTGATCCAAGTATAAATTACTATCTGCGGTCTATGATTAGTACGGTAGATAGGTAGGTAAAACTTTATTTTTCTACGCTAACCATTACAGGCATTACAGCAAAGGCTGATTTCCAAGGGGGGCGTAGCATTAATTCAAATTTACATTGAATTTTAGAAGAATAAAACATATGTATAGAAATACAGTTAATTACCTACCTCCTCCGCAGGCCATACAACCCGTTATGAGTATGCCCGTTCGCAGGTTAAAATTGAAATCTGAGACGAAGCGCTGTAAGGCCTGCTGAATAACATGTCGATTACTTGGCTTATAGTGTCGATTACTCGGTTGGATAAAATTTCTTCACAAATATGGCACATCGTCTGCCAGTCTTTAGCAATCCTGTTTTGCGAGTATTTTCTAAATATATCTTGGCAATTATGGCTGATAAAAGCAACGAGGAGATTCAAATAATGGAGGGTTTTACAAGCTCACGCGACAGTAATAATAGACGTTGTGAATCTATCATTTGGCCAAATTGGATGTCTTGACTATATACACAAGCATTTAAATAGTTGCACTGTATAAAAGACAAATATAAATGGAATAAATTTCGTGGATAAACGGCCGCATGACTGACATACGACGAGTTATATAAAAGCGCTGCGTGTTTGTAATATGCAAATTACTAGAAATACATGCATGCAGAAACCCCTCGCCTTGCTTGCAAAACCATTATATTTTCCGAACATGAAGGATTTAAAGTCCTTGACGTTGTCATAGTAATAGGATAATTTTATTAAGAACATTTTTAAAATTCAAAAACTCCTAAAATATCACTTTTAATTACAAAATTATTAATTTCCCAAAAATAAATATGTTGGGTATGTTATTGTACGTTATTATAAGCTTCAATTTAATGTAAAATTCAACTACAAACGGTTCGCAAAACGTTTTCAAATGTGCTTAATTCTTAAAATTAAACTACCTTTTATCGATAGTGAGTATGAAATAAAATGAAAGCAATACATCAATATTTCAAACCTACCTTCATTGGGTTTTCCAACTTTCCAGCAATCTATATATAGATCCATTCTTATAAACAAACAAATTGTTCGGCTCCATGTCTCATTAGCGATATTTCGGGTTTCAAAGTATAGTTTTTCAGTCTCTGGTAGCAAACGTCGGTGTCCTTGCTAGCTTCTTTTAGCAAGTCTTCGCATAGGCTGCCCAAAAATGCGTGTTGAAATTTTTACCCTCACGCGTGGCGCTCGGGCATGCATCGAGTCTACTCAGTTTATTATTATGACAAGGTTGGCAAGACTTTTAACGGAAATTTATTACAACGTTTACTAGTTTAAGAGTATGAATATTTCGCAAATTACAAGCAAAAACAATATAAATTATACATAATTTTAAACACTGGTAATTTTACTACATTCTCTCAAAGTTTTAACTTCAAAAGTTCATTCTAAGGATGTTAAAAAAGCGAATTATTTTCGAGTTTTTTGCAAAATTTTGTCAAAACTATGCTGGGGTCACGTACCCTGTGGTGATGTCATAGTTTTTAAATCTTGAAGAAGCGCTGATAGGCTGTTGTGCACGATTCCAGTACAACAGCCTATCAGCGCTTCTTCAAGATTTAAAAACTATACGTGACCCCAGCATAGTTTTGACAAAATTTTGCAAAAAACTCGAAAATAATTCGCTTTTTTAACATCCTTAGAATGAACTTTTGAAGTTAAAACTTTGAGAGAATGTAGTAAAATTACCAGTGTTTAAAATTATGTATAATTTATATTGTTTTTGCTTGTAATTTGCGAAATATTCATACTCTAGTAAACGTTGTAATAAATTTCCGTTAAAAGTCTTGCCAACCTTGTCATAATAATAAACTGAGTAGACTCCATGCATGCCCGAGCGCCACGCGCGAGGGTAAAAATTTCAACACGCATTTTTGGGCAGCCTATGGTCTTCGGGCTTTTTCCATGCACGTCTTCTTGCTGGTTTCCGCCTGGTTCCTTCTTTAATATTTCATTTGTTTAATTTTTTAAATTTTCTCAAAAGAAACCGTATAAGAAACTCAAAAACGTTGCAAAATCTTTTAAAAAGCAGATATATTATAATTATTTAATTTTCAAATAGTGTCCGTTATTATGCTGTCGTGATCCAGTCATCAAGCGAAATTTAAATTTGACCAATCAGCATTCCTCATTTCCATGACAGTCCGCCGTACTTTTGAGATCAGTGGGGAGGTCCACCCTTGGATCATATAGCCTTCCTTCCTACACTTCGCTAGTCCGGGCTTACGCCCGGAACAGCGCTCCGCGCCGTTAGCTCGGGGACTGAACTCAACTGATATTTATCTGCTTCTCTTTTATAAATCATTGTATGCTTTGTTTGTTCAGTATTCACTGTTTTTATGTATATTGTGGATACGAAAAGCGGTCTATATCAGAAGTAGTTAAAGACTTTAATAATAATATTGTTCTGGTAAGTAATTTGGTTTGTGGCTCCCGCCATTTTGGAAAATTAGTCCGCAGGCCTTTCCGTTCGTTTCCAACCAATTTTATATTTTTGAAAGGCCTGCGGAGGAGGTAGGTTAATTACAGTTGTACAATTAGATACATAAAAAATTACATAGCCGGTTATAAAATATTAATAGATTAAATAGTAAAGGTAAATATAGACTTGGTAACCAGGTGTCATACGTTTTTGTTGAACATAGCTAGAGAGTCGTCTTTTCCTCTTAATTCATCTGGGAGACTATTCTACATTTTAGGCCCTCTACATATAGCTAAGACTTTTTGCTGACGCAACGTACGAGCGAGCAAGTCAGCAGTTCTAATTCGTATTAGGCTCAGAAATTAAGATTTTACTTCCGATTCTCCGACCATGCAGAATGCACTGCTGTTAGCCGACCAGAATGCATTGCTGTTAACCGACCAGAATGCTTTGCATGCATGATGCTATAAATATATGGGGAATCTCATTAGTCAGTTTATACTATATAAGCCGGTGACGTTGCAGTTGTTTGGCGTATTTTGTATTCATCGTATGGTCTGTTGATTTCTGGCTGATCTTACACTATATATACTGAATTTGCTTACTATAAAAGATTTATTGAGCTTGAAAAGCGATATTTCTGTGTTATGTGTTTTCTTTACGTTTTTGTTTCTCCCTTGAAATAATCCCACGCAACCCTCAAGCCTTATGCCTTGCTTAGTCAATGAGGTTATTATATCAGTATGCTAGCGCTAGGTATATATGAGATTGAATATGATCTATCTTGGAACAAACATGCCGATTGTATTGTTGCGAAAGGTTCCAAATGTTTAGATATATTAAAACAATTGAAAATTGCTGGTATATCAGCAAAGATCTCATTCCGATTTACATTTCACTTATCCGATCAATGCTTGAGTATGCTGTGCCCGTTTGGGCAAACGATTAACCTACCGCAATATTTATCCGATGATATCGAATCGGTCCAACGAAGGGCATGAAAAATTATTTTCCCATGCCTCAACTATTCTCAAGCCTTCGAGTCCTCTAACCTGCTTCGGTTATCTAATCGCCGAGACCGTATATAATTATTTGTGAATCGTTTATGGCTCCGGCAACAGCGAAAGTTGGCTTCTGTGTTGTCCAAAATCATTAGAGAGTTTGAGCGAGACAACGAAGTACGAAGACGAAGGTATACTTGACAATTTTTGCCGTCTGTACATTATCTTGCGCATACTGAGTTGGACGTCACTGGTGGTTGCACAACGTGTCTTCCCGTGTCTCGCTGTTTATGAATACTGATCATAATTCTTGCCCTGATCCAGAAAAACAGCGAGACATGAAACTATATCCCGTCTTTGTCCTTCTGCCTTCGTGCAGAACGAAGTTCACAACGAATTTTGCCAATTGGGGATTGTTATAATTCAGTGCTGTTGAAGTTTCTGATATTGAATTAAAAACAGCACTTAAATGTCAAAAACAACTTTGCTCTCAACTTTTTGCATCAGGTGGATGCGTTTCACGTGAAATTAATGCAATAAAATATAATGAAAAGTTTGATTAAGGATACAAGATTGGAGACAACGATTTTAGAAAAGGTACAAAGAAAACTTTGACAAGTGGTATGGTTTTGGATTTAATTAATAGACGGATTTGGTTGGAGGGTGGTAGGTTCGATTTAGATAGACAATTTTAGCTGACGTTTGTTTATGCCCATAATTGACATCTTCACATAACTCACATGATTATCATTGTACTAGTATACCAAACTAACAAAAGCATAGAATCTAAACTTAGTTATCTTCTGCGCTTTTGTGCACTAGAATTAACAATGGTAACTATAGGCATGTGAGTTATCTAAAGCTGCCGTGAATTAAGTAGCAACGATGAAAACAACATAAGCCAAATTTGTCTGTTTCTTTGGAATTTAAAATTTGAACAGCACACTTTGTGGGGCTTTGAGCATGGACTTCGTGACCGAACGTTCAGCTACTTCCCCTCGAACACTACAGGCCCTCTTGAATAAAAACAAACAGGTTTATTCCGAACAAGGGTACTTGAGGCAGTTAATTGTATTTTTTAACCGCAAATAGAGAATATATCCTAAATATGATATTAAGAAGTTTCATAACAACATGATTTCTACACACCCAAATATAACATGCCAGCTTTTAGCTTGTTATCACTTATCACTTGTCCAGTGGTATCACGGAGGAAGAGGGGGCCATCAGGCATATTTGGTGTGGGGGCCCCTGTTGACTGTTGTCATTGTTTGACTGAGATGTTATATGTATATTGAATATTATAGAATGATCTGCAAATTTCCGTGTCTATAACAATAACAATAACAGTCTCCAACACATGTAACAACTAGTAAGAATAACTTTTATTTGGAGATGGAATAAAAAATCATCTACCGTTGTCGATGGAGGCTTTATTATTTAGCATTATTAATTTTGCATTTTCTCATTGATTCTTAACCTGCATTTTTTACGTTTTCTAATTTTCTGGGCGATTGGCCGTGGCTAATGGGTCCCCTAGCTGTCGGGAGTTTTTGAACTAACCCTACCTAATGAGCGTTACGCCACTGCACTTGTCACTACTATTTATACAAACGTGTAGAACAACGTCTCTGAGATTTTTAATCAACGTAGTTCAAGCATTTCCCATGCACGTGCACGTTGTGCCATGCAATATTTCCGACGCGCATGACATGACACATATTATATATCCAATTCTATACGCATGTAAGCATCAATATTTCCGATATGTATTTAGAACAAACATTTCAAATGCCATTTTGTGCATCATTTTGACACTAAATCGAATAATACCTAACACTTAATTCCTGGTCCTGGACATAGTTCTATGCACACAGTTTTATACACGCAAAAATTCCAATGAAACATGTTTTAGGTTTCGCGTCCTAAAAATTTATATGAATTGTTTAGAAAAGCATTTTATTACGTTGATTTTTTGGTGAAAATGTTTTTAAATCTTTGCTTTTAATAACCTGAATATCTACAGTGTATACAGTATAAATATTTGGTGCTTATACTATATATACATTTGTATTCCAACATGCAATCGTCGAAAACGCACACTCATGCATCGTTTGTGTGCAGGGACATCGCCTTCATTCAAGCGCGTGACACGTTGTTTTAATTTTGGCCCTTGACACCTTCCATTGGTTTAAGCGTCTAATAAAAATGGATGGCATCGTTAAGAAATACCCTTGATGAGCTTGATGCAAATTTGAATATATAGTTTTGAGTATAAGCCTATAATTGTAAATGAATGGTCTGAAATATAGGCTTACATGAATAGCTATATATGAATTGAAATAATTTTTAGAAATTTAATAAAATTATCGATATCGACTTCATTGAAAATGCAACATGTCAAAATATGCATATAGCATATCAATATAATTTAAAATTATGCTTTATATTAAGAGGGTTTCATCACATTAAAAGAGGGTGGTATAAAACTCATTTTGGTGAGCCGTGATCGAATTGCCAATACGTGATTCTCGTGAAATGTGAAATGACGGAATTTTGTATCCTGAATGTGATTTACACTATATACTTAGCCTTAGCCGTGATTGCTGATCAGTAAATTTTGTACAGGAAACGAGAATTTATATTTGAGGCTGGCAAGACAGAAGCAGTATTGAGAAGTGCGAATGTATATTCTTAGTTACTCGATATTAATATCGGTTTGTTTTATTTCAATATTGTCATTGAGCTTCAATGCCGTGGTGTAATTAGGTTTCAATGGTTGTAATTAGGCTGACGGGTCAATATCAAGGAGTCAGAGAAATGGCTGTTCTTCTTCAAGCGAAGCGTGATCCGAACCCCACTTTTCTACCAACCTTTATATAATTATAAGGTGTTTCAAATTTTCTAATGTACCCTCAAGTTGTTTAATGTAGTCGAAAGTTGTTCAAAATACTCTAAAGTTTAGTCTACTATTGACTAAGGTGACCTATAGTTTAAGGTAAGCAATGAATAATCTAACATATTATATGTATAGTATATAAGGTATTTACTAAGTATAACATGATTTTTTGCCTAATTTTGTTGCTTGTGCATGTACCGGAGAAAAAGCCTTTTTAACCGAGGTCAACACAATTATATGCTCCCGATGATACGAATTTGATTTTGGCGGAGATTTAACGCCTTTATACATATGACTAATTTTTAAGATATAAAGTTAATGTTCATTTAATGTTAACTTTAATATTGAGAATACGAATTTTAATGCTTTGAATAGGAACTTGAATTTTGGCGAAAATAGGATACCATCATAGCTTCCCGACACGTTTTTTCAAGTGATTGCGGAAGTTTCGGGGGCATTGGTAATACTGAATAACTTGGCGGCTCCCGCCTGACACGTTTTTCAAGTGATTGCGGAAGTTTCGGCGATGACTTGGCTTTATTGCGCCTACCTTCTAATATGCATGCACAAAAACAATTCGCAACATCTCGCTAATAGAGGTAGACGTATACTAACCTCAGTCACAGCTAAAATATGAATCTATTTCATGAATTTACAGTATCTAGCATACGGTTGTTCATGGCAATCTATATAAGAAGTTATGCGTTTGGGTGGATTAATAACCGTTTAATTAATGGCTTTTTTAATGCAAATAGTCTGCTTAACAACAGCAGACTTGACATCCAAAGAGAATTTTGTCGTGTATATACGCCATGAACTTTTCTGCTTTTTTAATTAAATTAACCTGTAGATAGTTATTGTACAACTCATTTACATAACCGCGACTGATCGTTGTCTGTAAAAGTACCTTTATTCGAGCATTTAAGTTGCGTGCGGTTTTAAGAATTAGTTGGTGCTCAAGCAATTGGCATAAATTATGTTTTTTCACAGTTATTATTAATGTAAATATTTTAAGAAATGTTTATACTTTGTAACGGGGGAGTGCCTCGCATGGGACTTTGAGTCACGTTCGCACCCTTACCGCTTGGACACGGTTCAATACAGTGATTTAAATTTAAACTCACCGAAAGTTACTTTTCTCGTAGTTTTGAAAGTATTAATTTTCATTAACGGCTGTGTTAACTTGTACTAGCAAACACTTTGCAACCATATCTTCTTAATCGTACAAAAACCATAGATATCTTATATAGACTAGATAGCGCATCTCTTTTAGTAAAATTGAAGCCAAGAATATTCCAGCGGTTACCCCCAGTTGAATAGATGGCGGCCATTGAATAGTTTGAAAATATATTTGGAATAGGTTTACCTTAATATTTAAGTTCCGTGTTTAAGAAATAGAAAACATACTCGAATCTTCTCATTTCATGGGAATATGCTGAGTCTGCAATCACGGCTTCAATTTTTGAATTGTAGAATAATTAGATGCACTATCTAGTGTATATCGGATATCTATGGCAAAAACTCTGCTTTTGTTAATGTGACGAAAAAGTCTTGCTAAACCTAGAATGACATCGATATTGCCATTAGTAATATTGTTATTTGAATGAAATCGATGACGTCAATTGATATTAACACACCATTACATTGTTTGTTTCCCTTACCTTTCCAGTATCTTACGCCACTCTTATGACTTGCATACTCGCAGCGCCCCTTTCTGCCTCTGTCCGCCCTAACTTCCTCTAAACTGAACCTCTACACTATACGCTATCTTCCCGAGTCTACCAAATAAATTAGGGTGGAACGATGGGTATAGTCGTGTTCCGCGGTGGTGTTCCGCGGCCACTCAATGGATGAATCCAGCTATTGACAAAATTTTGATCTAGGCAAGAAGAACAAATTAAATCCAACACCATATCTAGAAAGAGCATAATTATTAAAATTAGTAAAATTGCGATGTTTGGTTGCGAAATGTTGTAAAATGAGGAAAATATAGCCCTATACGAAATTTGCAAATTTTGTATAATTTGTTACGCGCGGGAAAATGCACCACTGTCCGTTCCGAATGAGGTGCATTTTCCCGCGCGTAATACAAATGAATACAAAATTTCGTAGGGCTATATATTTTCCGAATTTTACAACATTTCGCAACCAATGTGCTGATGGATTTTCATGTTCTTCTTGCCTAGATCAAAATTTCGTCTATAGCTGGATCATCCATTTGTGAGAATTTAATTTAAATTTTCGGGCTCGTTTGTGGTATACGATGCATATTATTCAACAATGAATCTTACTTTATTGATGCCGTGAGTTCACTTTTGTAAAACCGTCTGCTTTATATCGAAGCGAATACAATAGCTGTCAAAAAATGCGAACACACTTTTCTTCTTTGGACATTTGAGATGAGAAATAATTATGATATTTTGGGAGCTCCTGAGTTAAACGGTCTGTCGTTAAATCTCGTGGCGCAAGAGGTGCTATTCTTCAAAAGATGTCTCATTGCGACTACAGGTTACAAGGTGGTGAATGTTGGTTAAGCAGTAGCTTCTGCAGTTAGTTATCATTGCATGTACCAAATTTGAGGAATATAACTAAAAAATTGAGCACGCAATGACAATTTTTCTAAAACAGGAATATATCATATGATGTAACCTTACGGCATAATTAAGTTGCTATACGGTTAAATCCCTGATAAAAAGTTATATAATCGTATACTGAAAGATATAAGAGCCAAAACTAAAAGGAATATAATCGTATAAGGTCTATATAAGGGATACAAAAATACACTCTGCTCCAGTCTGTTGCTCGGAATATTACTCGAGTCAGCCCGGGTTGAGAATTGCTGACCTGGGTTGAGTAAAATTGTTGTCAACCCGGGTTCATGTAAACAGAATAAAAAAATAACGACCTGTGGCGTGCTGACCCGGGTTGAAAATCAACCCGGGCTCGTGTAAAGGAGGCCTTATTTTGAACGTTGAAGTTGCGATGGGTGCTAAAGTTGCGTTGAAGTTGCGATGGGTGCGGCATGTTCAATGTCCGGTTTAACTTCAATGTCAGAAACACATGGGTTTCAATGTCAGATTTAACTTCAATGTCAGATGTAACTTCAATGTCGAAAGCACGTAGGTGTTGAATGTCCTATTTATAATTTCAATGTCGAAAATATGTTGAATGTTCTGCATGTTCAATGTCAGATTTAACTTCAATGTCGAAAGTACGTAGGTGTTGAATGTGCTATTTAACTTCAATGTCGAAAATGTGTTGAATGCTTTGCATGTTCAGTGTCAGATTTAACTTCAATGTCGAAAGTACGTAGGTGTTGAATGTGCTATTTAACTTCAATGTCGAAAATATGTTGAATGCTTTGCATGTTCAATGTCAGATTTAACTTCAATGTCGAAAGTACGTAGGTGTTGAATGTCCTATTTAAAACTTCAATGTCGAAAATATGTTAAATGTTCTGCATGTTCAATGTCAGATTTAACTAGCTTCAATGTCGAAAGTACGTAGGTGTTGAATGTCCTATTTAATTTCAATGTCGAAAATATGTTGAATGTTCTGCATGTTCAATGTCAGATTTAACTTCAATGTCGAAAGTACGTAGGTGTTGAATGTCCTATTTAACTTCAATGTCGAAAATATGTTGAATGTTCTGCATGTCCAATGTCAGCTGATTTAACTTCAATGTCGAAAGTACGTAGGTGTTGAATGTCCTATTTAACTTCAATGTCGAAAATATGTTAAATGTTCTGCATGTTCAATGTCAGATTTAACTAGCTTCAATGTCGAAAGTACGTAGGTGTTGAATGTCCTATTTAACTTCAATGTCGAAAATATGTTGAATGTTCTGCATGTTCAATGTCAGATTTAACTTCAATGTCGAAAGTACGTAGGTGTTGAATGTGCTATTTAACTTCAATGTCGAAAATATGTTGAATGTTCTGCATGTTGAATGTCAGATTTAACTTCAATGTCGAAAGTATGTAGGTGTTGAATGTGCTATTAACTTCAATGTCGAAAATATGTTGAATGTTCTGCATGTTCAATGTCAGATTTAACTTCAATGTCGAAAGTACGTAGGTGTTGAATGTGCTATTTAACTTCAATGTCGAAAATATGTTGAATGTTCTCCATGTTCAATGTCAGATTTAACTTCAATGTCGAAAGCACGTAGGTTCTGAATGTCCTATTTTACTTCAATGTCGAAAGCATGATATACATGAATATTGGCGGTGATATGACGCCATAAATACCTACCTATTGTGGCGTTTGTAATTAATTTCCGGCCATGGTTGATGCTACGTGTGCGTATACAGTATAGGCACAGAGGATTTAAATTAATCGGAAGTCTAAAATGAGCCGCAGACTTTTCCCTTAATTAATTATTTAACTGCGGTATACAACCAATCAAAACTCCTGCTTATAAGTGCAGGAGTGTGGTATATTTAACATATATTTGACAGCAAAATAGTATTCAGTATTGCTGGACAACTTCAGTGGAGTCAGCATCTAGCAGCAGAACAGAGTCGACAAAATTGCAAACAAATACGAAATGCGGATAACATTGCTACGATCGGCAACATTATTATTTTTTCATTTGTTTCTGACAAAATTTTATCGGCATGCGAATGCTGACGTCTATCTGCAAATCCCCAGAAGTTCAAGTAACAGACTTCTGCAAAATGGCATGAATCGAGAAAACGACGACAGAGTTCTTGAGTTTCAGGTGAGGTTTAATCATAATCTTATACGTGTGCTTTAATTAAAGGAAAATAAATGTGCTTTACAAGAAACTAAGCTTGTTTTATCCGAATTGTTCTTTCTGTTTTTAAATAATTTTATGTCTTTATGATTCCGCCACCAAGAGATCGTTCGGCAAGACCGGAAGCACGGCTATTGAGCTTGCATGTGGGTTTATATGGGCTCTAGTAAATTGGACGGGAAACTCGGAGGGCAATCTTCGTTTAAGATTTATGGTTCTGTTAAAAATACCTTCATTCGTCAACTCTTTTTGCATCAAACATTGATTGCAACTATTGAAATATTTTTTGTCTTTTTCGTGATGCGTTATTTCAAAATGGCTGTTATTTCAAAATTTCTGTAAATTATTTGGCAAAAGTATTGATTACAGGGCTGCAGGATCTGAAGCATGAGTGAAGAATTAAAGAATATTATGATTTTATTGCGTTATTATTAAAATTATTATTATTATTACATACATGCATGTATATTAAATTTTGTAGAATAATGCTGACGAGGATCATAATGCGCTGGATAAAGATATAAATCCTACCAGCAACCCAGCCAAAGGTGGTAAACGTAAGTTCTACAGTATATAGCAGTATTATGACGGAATATGAAATTGAAGTTTATTGACTAGAAAGAATGCTATTAGTTTTCGTCTTGGTCTTTGTTTATGAGTTAAAGTTTGCTAAGCATAGGATTTTTTGGTAAAGGAGGCTAATCCATCAATTTTGTAAACTTTTTTTTATTTTGAACAGATGAACTGAATATTGTATAAAACGTTTTCGAATTCAAAATTTTCATCTTGTTTCTTCCTCTATGCAAGGATTTTAGTCATTCATACTTAAATATTTCCAAAACAAAATCCTTTCTCATGCAGCAGCTACAGAAAGACAGTATTACACGATCGACAAACTTCACAAGCGGAAGTGTGCATGTATTTCCGTTTTGACTGTAAAAATACTAATTCCAATATATATTTTTGTTTCTCGCAGCTCTGCGTATAAACTTTAGGAAGCCTGTATAGAACTTAAGAGGCTGTCTCTGTTAAAACCACCCGATCGATTCTGACTCAAAATATAGAGTTATGCCATACTTGTAAATTCTGAACGCTGATTGGCTAAGAGCCGTGTTGATATTACTCAATGTCAACACGGAAAATTTCTTTCTTTATATTTCTTTGTGCTATATTATAAAACAAATATAAAACATTCTTTCTGTGTTGATACAGAGTTATATCAACACTCGTGGAAATTAGGAAAACTCGAAATTGTGTGAAAACACTTCTCCCTTCGGGCGTCGTGTTTCCACACAATTTCTCGTTTTCCCAATTTCCACTCGTGTTGGTATAAGTGTATATCAACACAGAAAATGTTTTATATTTGTTAAATATCAAATTAGTTTCTTTTAGAATTCTTTTAAATCTTTTTTGCGGCCGATAAATATTCACCCCTAAAAGCCTCGAAAGCCGGTCTGATTGCAAAATATGGACATATTTGGCAACTAGTATAAAAAATAAATACATGCTTAAAATAAATGATAACATTTTTACACGAAAGTATAGCTTTACCTTTATAGTTTGTCTGCTAATCAGATACAAAGATATGATATCTTGTATTTTGGCAGCAACAGGTACATACGTAAAAAGTACAAGTTGCAGGAAACCTGCAGCATTGCTACAAGCCTGTTGCGAACACATCTTGTTGACAAGTTGTGAGATTTTTACGTGTGTATGTTTCGGTCACCCTCATACACAAGGTGCGTGATCGTCTCAAAATACATAGACTTTAAGAGCTTATTTCAACATCGTGGCACCTGATCTTTAAATGTTTCATACTTCTGCATTTACTACTGTATCTTTAGTCAATAGACAATAGACAATACGAACTATGTTTTGAAAACATGGTGAGCACTTCAATTTTTAGTGCAAATTTTCAAAAGCAGCCAAAATTGCACGTCATATATATCGTGAGCGAAAGTCGATGGTTGTTATTAACTGCTAAAATTACTTACTTTGCATCAGCTTTGGACGAATTTTGTTAGCAAATTATTCGTCTATAGTCTTTCCAACCTCGCAAGCCAGGCTTTTTATCACGCTTGAGGCGAGGAAAAAAACCCTGGCTTGCGAGGTTGTAGTCTTTCGTGACGATAAAAAATTTCCTTGGCCAACAAGTCAACATCGAGCGTGTGATTAATATTGCCAGTTTTAAAAGTCATTAATTAACGACCGTTTAGAACCCTTGATGATCTCGCCAGTTATAATTTCAAAAACACAAACGTAAAAATCGTTTATATACAAGAACATTTAAAGATGAAGCTTTAATTAATGACGAATTTAGCTCAAGTGCTGCAATTATTTGGATTCAATTATTAAATCTATATGAAAATGTCATGCATGTCTACATTATTGTAAGACACTGAAACAGGTAGACAATTTGTCTGAGCATGCGCGAAGAAAATCAATATGGCGACATATATTAAGGAGTGTTTCGTGGATTTATCTGGTTTTAAAGCTGATAAAACAACATTTTAATGAACGAAAACTTTGTACTATTTAGTGAAAAACATTAAGCTGTACAGTCCAAAGGTTTTAAATTAAAAACAAGTACTTTTGCTTTATTTTTTTGCTTTTTATGCTTTGAAAACCTGTAGGCAAGCTCATATTTTTGAAAATATCTAAAATTTTACCCATCATTTGTTTAATCTGAACATAAATAGATAGAACACTTGGCTATATAAGTTATAAAAGTATTTTTAGCTGATCTGAAAGATTTCAGTATTCCTGGTACACATTTTAACAAAGAATGAAATGTAATTTTAAAAATTAAATATGCATATCAAAAACAATAGTTTTTATTTTCTATTTTTATATAGTGTTATTTTCTATTTTTACAAAAACAAGTTTGGAAACAGGATCTGGTCCTCCAGCTTGATGTCATATTCCATTTATTTGGATATTTGAATAAAGGAATGTAAAATAATAATTGAAACTTGTCCAAAATTTGATACCAACACTCGAGTGAACAGATACTATCACCTAAAAATAAAAGAAAACAGAACTTAAATTTATCATATAATGCCATGAAAAAATATTAGATATTACAGGCATATAGTGAGCACAACTCTTTACCAAACTCGCTAAAATAAGTTAAGTTATACTATGATAAGAGGATGGCAATATGTGATAACATCAAATGTCACCATCTTCAGTGTCCAAAAAAAGTGCCTCGCGCATTTTTCGGGGTCGCATAACTGGCATTGCCAGAAACCCAGGTGAAAAAGCAATTATAGAAAAACCTGGTTTTGGATGATGAGCATAGTCAAATTCTTGACTTATTCAATTTTCTAAATTTTTTCCAGGTAAACAGATTAAACATTGAAATAAGCCCTATTCGGGACCTCGTCGAATCCAAAATATTGTGTATGGACCAGATTTTGTTCAATTTTCTGTGATTTACATGACACTAGTTATAATTTAAAGGTCAACCAGTATTGTTCAAAACATATTTTCCTTCCAAAACACCTTTTCAAAATACTAACCCAAACATGCCAAAAATAGTGTACATTTACAAGGGCAATTTCAACCCTTTGGCACATTTTTCCCATGAATGATTTTAATTCTAATAAAAAGACTATAGATAAAAATTTGATTTAAAGCTATAGTCCAGCGGAAAAGTAAAAAATCATACACTTTGTGAAGAAAGCAGCCAATTCACAGGAAGTGTAAACTTTAACATGATAATGAATCTTAGACATGGAGGCATTACCATGCAAAATTGATGCCGACGGCTTAAAATTTAGGATTTCTTATATTCTCTTATTAAATTCTATTACTGTTTAAAATTGTGAAAATGCAGGTTAACATATAGCAAAAATGACTTGCATTTATTTTGTATTTATTTTTTGTATTTAAAAAAGAACCTCTGTTAGCTAACGCTAGTTTACAGTACACGAGGTCTTAAATATAGGATTACCCTATAGGATAAAAAGTCTATAAATCTAGGTATTCGTAAAAATTACTAAAATACGTTAAAAGTTCAAATAGTTAATAATAATTATATGAACCAGTCTAGCTGTTTAAGAACAGCAGACTTAAACATGGATTTGGAAGATATGATTTTTATAGTATAGTCTAAATTGTTCCATAGACGGATAGCTCTAGTCCTAAAAGCCCGAGCTAAAAAGGTTTTCTTCTTTAACATAGGTTTCTCTAACAACATATTATCACTTCGACACCTTGACGAAAATCTAGTATTGTGTTCATGAGTAATTTCAAATGGTTTAAATTCACGTAAATTGCATTTGGTTCACCAGAATAAAGTACATTATGCAATGCCATTAAGGTTCCGACATGAATCCTTTGTCTCACTGTTAACCAACCTATTTCATCATGGAGATTTTCCCTAGATATTTCATCAACCTTATATGAGGGTCTGAATGGGGTTAACTGACTACTGACATTTGCCTGAATTTTTGACTGACAAATGACAAAATATCCTAACTGACAACTGTGAAATGATGAAAAAATTATGAGTCAGCTTTTTTGCGGTAACTGACTACTGACAGCTTGCAATATATCTCACTGACAACTGACAACTGGCTTAAATTTTAGCTGACGACTGACACCCAAAGACCCCCATTAAGACCCTCTTATATCCTAGGATCAATCTGGCGGCCTTGTTCTGAAGTTTTTGTAAATTATTAATCGACTCTTGATTTTGCGCAGATCCCCAAACCGTACAATAATAGTTCAATTTTGACAGTATGAGTGCCTCAGCGATAATCTTTAAAACTTTTGATGGAATATATCTGCTGAACTTGAACAGCAAGCCAAGAGCTTTGGAACAATCTTTAAATAGATCTTCACAATGCTGCTTCCAACTTAAGTTCTCGTCAACCTGGACGCCAAGGAGTTTTACACATGGAAGTTGTTCAATGATTTTATCTTTAATGGATAAGTTAAGCGATGGAGCTGATTTAATCTTCTGCCGACTTCCAATAAAGATACTATTTGTTTTATGAGCATTAAGAACAAGACGATTCTTCGAGACCCATAATTCAACTTTAGATAAGTCAAGTTGAAGTTTATCTGATATGAGTCTGGCGTTATGTCCAGATTGGAACGGAGTGCTATCATCGGCGTACAAGGTGATATCAGCTGTAGTTAAGACTGTTGGTAAATTATTAACAAACAAACTGAAGAGCAGTGGGCCAAGACAACTACCCTGTGGCACCCCACAAGTCATCTCGATCGGATTAGGAAAAGCACCATTGATATATACGGTTGAGGTTCTCCCACTTAAATACGACTTGATCCAGTTAATCGCATTATCTGAAAAGTTATAACATTTCAGAAGCAGCAAATTATGATCAATCAGGTCGAAAGCAGCTGAAAAGTTCAACAAAGCAGCACCAGTAAGCTCACCATTCTCCATGTTGTCAAGGCAACTGTCAGTCAGATGTAAAAGTGCTGATTCAGTGCTATGATTGATTCTATATGCATGTTGATTCTTGAGCATTAAGTTATGTTCGGAGACATAGTGACAGATTTGTTTATGCGCAAATGTTTCGTGCAATTTACTTAATACATTTAGAAGACTGATGGGTCGACTATTTATATCTTCAAAAGGCTGTTTCTTATCTTTGGGAATCGGGTGTAGTTTAGCTACTTTCCATTGATCAGGAAATATTGACTTCGCATATGAACAGTCAAAAATGTATCTAATAGGTTCCGCTATGATATTAGACGCAATTCTAAGTAAAAAATTATCAATGCCGTCTACGCCTGTCACTTTAGACACTTTAGTATCTGGAAGCTTAGCAAGGCAGCTGTGAACTTCTAAAAGACTTAAAGATGAGAACTCAAACCGACAGTTTTTTCCAGTCATTATTTCGGTAATTGATTAGAAAGCTTACAAAAAAACTACACATTAGACTTTTAAACGGCTGATTGATTTTCCAAGCGGTTTTCCAGTTATTGCTATTTAAAAACGTGATAAATAGGCAAAAATCCCGCCAAAGTCCTGGACACTAGCCCTAAAACATATTTTCAACCGCTCATGACTTCAGAGGAATTGGAAAATCAAAGTAACTGCTTAAATGTCTTATATGCAGTTTTTTGTAAGCTTTCTAATGAAGCATGTCATTTTTGCTATATGTGAACCTGCAATTTCACAATTTTTAATTGTATAAGAGATTAATAAGAGAATATAAGAAATCCTAAATTTTAAGCCGTCAGCATCAGTTTTGGTGGTGCCTCCATATCTAAGATTCATTATTATGTTAAAGTCTACACTTCCTGTGAATTTGGTGCTTTCTTCACAAAGTGCATGATTTTCTCAAAGTATCTTTGCATATCCGTTGGATCACTAGTTTCAAGTGATGAGCATACCCTAATTTTTAAGCTATACCCAGAGGCGCCGGAATATCGATACTATGATTGCGGGGGCAGATATTCATATATTCGTGTTCACAGACTGTAAAAACAATCGATTTCAAAATAAATTAATTGGGCAGAACACGAATATATGAATATCTGCCCCCAATTATGGATATTCCGGCGCCTCTGGCTATACCTCAAAGAAGATGGGTCATTTCAACATAAACATGGAGATATGTGTATACTGACAGCTCTGTCACACTTGTAGTTTGGCATTAGCAGACCATCTGAAACATTTTAATGAAAGTATAATTCACAAAATTCACATTTTCACTTATTTCTTAACATCTGTTTTAATCCAACTAGCTCTGTAGGCACGAGCAAAATCTAGTGTTTATGTAAATATCCATTTAGTTCATGTTTCCCCGGTGAAAATATAGTCTATTCCACAGTATTCCAAAGCTGGATTTCGACGTACTTTAGCTTTTCAGAAACCGTTGGCCTTCCTCAGTAAGATTATCAACTGTTTCACAAACATATTTGAGAGTAAACAGCTAAAATATTCTCCGAAAGTCTATATTTTTGCTCTTGGACGCGAAAATGCCAACTCGAGAAGAAATGAGCCGCTATTTTTTGTCAGCGTCGACAATTTGCCACCCTGTGAAGACACTGTATGTTTTGCTACAACATTACTGGAGAACTGGTACTAGTGATGTAAATTTCAAGATGTATAAGCAAACGGATAATTAACAATGAGATAAAGAAGCCGACTTGTCTATGAGCGAATAGTCAACGAGCCGAAGCCGAGTTGACTATTCGATCAGAGAGAACGAGGCTGAGTTGTCTAATTGTTTGAGTATAAACCACATAAAGAAAACTGATTTTTAAACTTCATTTTTATGTAAAATAATAACTTTTTAACGAAATGAGCGTTTAAATGGCTTCCTTACATTTTGCTCCTTGTTGACAACTAATCAGTGTTGCAAACTCCCAAGAATTGAATGACTTAAAAAACGACTTGTGAGTTTTAAAGAAGTTAAAAACATGCATGTCCGCGGTAATTCGGTCTTTGAAATCCATGAAAGTCTTTAAATTTGAATACAGGTCTTTAAGGTCTTTGAAAAGTCTTTGAAATGAGTGAAAAATCGAAGAAAGTCGTTAAATGTCTTTAAATTCTTTAGTTAGTATTTGATTATACGATTTCCTAGCTAATAAAATAGATGAAGCAAGATTTTCACAAATATCGACGAAAAGGAACATTTTAGAATGTGAGATTTGACGGGGCTAATTACTGGGTAAAAATGATGCTTAAACTCGCAATTTTTCGACAGCTGATTGCTCTTAAACGTCTTTGAGAAGTCTTTGAAAATAGGCAGGGGGGGGGGGTGTAGGCCAAATATTTCCGAATGACGAAAAAACTTCCGAATATTTCATGACGTACGAAGCAACGAAGTTGTTTGCAATCCGGAAAATGAAGACGCAATTTACAAACAAAAATACGCATGTTTTACGCACAGACATATTACAGAAGCATGCGGTGCCGTAGGAAGCTCTTTTTTATTGGGGGGGGGGGGGGGGG
>CACRXK020001737.1:37719-50424 GCA_902702795.2 Paramuricea clavata
GGGGCTGAAAAGGAGGGCTAAAGGCCAGAGGAAATTTTTAAATTTGGAGTCTCTGAAATGCCATTTCCTGGACTTTGGGGGAAGTTTTGACAGAATTATGATGGTCAGAAAACAGCGTTTTAGTATGTCGAAATTTACAATTTGCTTACTACTTAGTAGAACCAAATGGGCAAAGGCGTATTTAATGAACTATATATTGGAGAAGTTGCAGGAAAGAGTATGGGTAATATGATTTTTTGCGGTTTGTCATGGATAATGTAGCCGCTTAAAATTAATCAATAGACCTTATGCATAATGACATCACAAGGCTTGATGCCCGCGAGGAATGCTGGTCTTGGTAGTCATCGCCTGGAAAATTAAACAATTCAAAATGGCCACTATCGAAATTTTCCCGAGCGATGACTACTAAGACCAGCATTCCTCGCGGGCATCAAGCCTTGTGACGTCATTATGCATAAGGTCTATTGTCAGTATTTTAAAGGTATATTATTTAAATGATAAACGTGTGCATGATTTTGAAAACAGAATGATTATTAGCAAATTATTGCGAGGGCTGCAGCCCCCACCCCCCAGTTGCTACGGTCCTGAGAAGTAATAAACCGAAAAACCTAAATAATTTACCGATTTACGATTTGTTAAATGTTATCCATGTAAATTCCGTGATTTCGTAAATCAGTTTATACTGACAATACCATTTTATAAAATGGCTCTGTTTAAACCCCTCAAATTGTGTTATAATATTACTGCCGTAATTTTCCGAATATGTTAATTTAAAAAAAGTTGGGGGGAGGGGTTAACCCCCCCCCCCAATACCCCCTCGCTACGGCCCTGGGTCTTGGAGACTACGAACCCTGATGTCGTAAAACAGTATTATAGTAGCCTAAGGGTTCGTTATACCAGCTGAAAGTTTGACTAATTAAAAGAAAGAAACAAGGCTTAAAAGTCCAAAATTTCACTGACAAAATGGTTTCCGAAATTGTTACTAGATACAGTTTACTTTAAAAAGTCGAATAAAAATGCACGCAAAAGGTCTGAATATCGTCAGTAAATCTTCAAAGACCATGTTAAGTTTTTTGTAAAGACCATGTTAATGTTTTGCGCATCAGTTCTGTTCAGAACAAAGGGGGAACCGCATATATAAACATTGCCCAAATTTTACATGTATCTAACTT
The DNA here is from genome assembly GCA_902702795.2 of Paramuricea clavata. Lineage (NCBI taxonomy): Eukaryota > Metazoa > Cnidaria > Anthozoa > Malacalcyonacea > Plexauridae > Paramuricea > Paramuricea clavata. The sequence goes on from CACRXK020001737.1 coordinate 38,892, forward strand.
TTTGAATTGAAAGTATATACTCTAGTTTACATTCATTTACAATACTCAATAGTGAACTAGAAAGGGTCGCCTTTTATCTGCACCCAACTAGAAAAGTGTTAGATATTCCGTTAATATGTCTTATTTTACAAATATACCAGTTTAAAATGTAAACAAAGAATTTGTTTACATCACGTACTTGACATGGTCTTTAAAATATCTGGAAAAATAAAGAAACAAACCATTTCCATCATATAATATACAATTATAGACAAACGTTTAAATGAAAATTTAATCGAAACACTCGATTAAAAAGGCTAAAGGAGGAAAAAACTCTTTAAAATGATATAGCTAAATATATGAACTTGCACTTAAAACAAGCACATGCACATTTAAAAGGTTGAGAAAATAGGGTTAGGCCTAAGTAGCTACAAACTATAATTGTTGAATTTCAAAGATTCTACTTGGAACATTAAGAAAACATTGCAGTGTGCATATATTTAAAAAAACGCCAGTCACTTTCATGCATGTTCAAAATTACGAGCAAAATTGAGATAACTTTAAAATTTTACTGTAAGTGTCAGCAGTTTCCAAGACTCTTTGCATGTGTGTAATCCAGAACCAAAATTAGGCCATTTTATAAGCTTTCTTGTTTGACAAAAGAATTATCAACGCTAGCACTGTCGACATCTACATAATCAGTAAGCTCGTCCGCAACGAAAGGTTGCTTTGGCAAAGCAGAAATATCAGCACCAGTCTTGTTTTTGTTCACCAAATCTTGTAGCTGAGAAGTTATATACGAGATAGAGGCCGATAGAGACTGGATTGCTGCGCCATTGATTTGTTGACCCAGTTTTAGATCTTCAATATCCGTATGCACATCATCAGGTAATTCATTTGATAGTTGAATGTGGGCTGAGGCAGATACTTGTGAATTATTTGCATGATAATTACACATCCGTTTGCATAACTCTCTCATGATTTCGGTCGCATTTTCTCGATTGATGCAAAGCAAACCCTTATTCTTTCTCCATAGTACAGTTGATGTATCACAACTAAACAACTTCCTATCACCTCCAGGCTGTTCCAAGTTCCCCCGAGTTGTAAATCTTCACTTACGAACTGTTTTAGAGACTCATAAGTACCTGACCAATCAATGCATAGATTATCGCTTAAGCTGGTTGCCATTATTATTGTTTATTATATAAATGAATAAACAAATTTCAATCGCTAAAAATCGTCAGGATAGTCTTTCATATCATCTCTCATCCATTCAAGTGTGTTGTATTGGGTTGTATTACAAAATTTTGAAATTTTAGAGAGCTAAAAAAAGCACGTCTGCTCACTTAAGCTGCATCAAGGGAATGGCTTTCGGAATTGACCGTCGAAGGGGTAAATATTTATCGGCCGCAAAAAAGATTTAAAATAATTCTAAAAGAAACTAATTTGGTATTAGTTGTTCCTAAAGTCAGACCTTTAAAATATTTATGAAGGTGGAAAATCAATATTTTGAGTGGAAATCGACCGGGTGGTTTTTACAGAGACAGCCTCTTAATAGTGGTCTATAAAAGGCATCGAAATTAGAACTACTTGCTTTTCCGTAATTTACCTGTCTGTAAATATAGCGCCTCGTATTCGGTCCTCCGTTCCAGTTGATACATCGTCTTCCTATTTCTGAATATTAAGATCTGAGCATGCCACAGGCAGCTCAATCTCTCAATGGTCTATATATTTTGAGTATTTATACCGAACACTTTACCGTTATAATATTTAATAACGAAATAATTCAAAAAATAATAACAATATATGTAAAAAATATATATCTAACTTGTTAATAGAATGCACTTGTTGTGTTTCTGAGTCTAGTTGATGCAAATGCTTTACGTTTTCGTCGTACTTGAACGGTCGTCAGTACTGACACTGAACGACATAGGGCAAAAGAAGTAGATGGCTAAACAATTGTCTGATATACTTTCAGTACTATAGGGAAAGGGGTTTCTGGAGCGGCTGGATCGTGTGGAGCACTAGAGCTCCACCCACTACGTCATCAGGATATCATTTCATACCAATCACACGCGTTTATAATGTATTCAAACGATTGTAAACCAATGATTACCAGTATTTTAAGAACATTTTTACAGTTGCTCTAATATTTATACCACATGTATTTCTTCTAAAAAACTGAGTGAATCTTAACACGTTCTCGATATATATTCTACTAAAGTTGTTGTAATACTTGTAGAACGTGGATATTGTACTTATACGCATGCGCAGTGAGAATTGTGTATTACGAAAATTCCTGACTTACAGGAGTTTGCAAAGATTCCGGTGGGAATTCTGCAGAGAATATCACAGTTTAGTCAAAATTCCCAAAAATCATAAACGACAATAGAAATAGAATATAAAAGGTGAATTTGAATTCACCATATCACAAGGTTTTATTAGATAATTTTAGAGTGTCCACTACTTTAACACCATCCTTGGTTTTCCCTGGCGATGTATTCATCGTGATTAGGACTATTAATTAAACAAGGAATAATATAATATCCTGACATACATATGAAAATTTTTAAACAGAACTAAGCAGTTGCTAAACCCAAGTTAAAATCGTTGTCAACGCCGTTGTCATGGTCGATATTTGCATATTACAGAGTCATTAAAAAGTCATTAACCCGCCCACTCCGCTTGAATATATACAATTGTTTTTATTCCACGCAGCGAGCTTGAGGCAGGAAAAAGATTACTAGCGAACAGAGAGTTATTACAGATTATATGCAAGATATATAGAAATTTTGTCGTTTGTGGCTCCTCTAAAACGTATACCGCAAAAGTCATTAACAGTCATTAATGGATCACAAGCAAAATTTCAATCTCTTAAATGTTTATTATGGATAGATAGGGATTATTTATTACCTTAAAATCGGGCGCGTGGCTTTGCATTGCAGACAAAAGTTTGCACAGGATTTCACTTCTAAAATACATTTATTTCTTCAAAATATTTTACAAAGTTATGCCCCTAATATATATCGTCACTTGTTTGAGACGTTGCACTATCCGATTCGTCATCGTGGCTGCTTTCATCATTGTGGCTGCTTTCATCATCCGAGATATTGATGTCCTAAGATACTGTGTGATATCATAAGATACTGTATAATATCCTAAGATATTGTATGATATCCTAAGATACTGTATGATATCCTAAGATACTGTATGATATTCTAAGATGTTGTATGATATCCAAAGATACTCTATGATATCCTACGATACTGTATGATATCATAAGATATTGAAATCCTAAGATATTGATATCCTCACATATTGATATCCTACGATCTCGATATCCTAAGATATTGAACGATATCCTAAGAGACTGAACGATATAATAAGATATCGATATCCTAAGATACTGTGGGATATCCTAAGATACTGTATGCCATACCAAGATATCGTATGGTATCCTAAGATACTGTATGATATCCTAAGATATTTTATGATATCCTAAGATACTGAAGGATATCATAAGATATTGACATGCCAAGATACTGTATGATATCTTAATTAAGATACTAAATGATTCGATCCTTAAGATATTGACATCCTAAGATATTGTATGATATTTGGAGCCAATCTCAACAGGCTTGTGTCACCCTAAATAGCTCGTAGCCGAGTTCTCAATAGCTCGGAGCCACTCTAGATAGTTCATAGTCCTGACTATAGTCTTATTAGTCATGACTATAATCTTAATAGTCTTGACTATAGTCTTAATAGTCATGACTATAGTATTAGTAGTTCTGACTTTAGTCTTAATAGTCATGACTATAGTCTTAATAGTCGTTAATATAGTCTTAATAGTAACATGCACCGAAGCACGTAAACGAACGTAAAGCCTCATTACTGAACGAAACAATCGTCAAAACTACAGTCCCTATTGGCCAATAGCACTCAATCCGTTCTCAACCGTATAATAGCAAGCTCTTATGGATAAACGTTTGGCATAATTTATTCGCACGAAAGTTAGCAGTGTGTTGGTGATTTACATACGATTGCTTACGTACGGGAAGTAAACGCGAACTTTGCATGCATGAGATGTTATAACTCGAGACGTCTCGCTCATTCCCTGAAAAACTAGCACGCTTGATGAATGCTATTCTTTACCTAGTAAACTAGAACTCAGAATATCCGCAGAATGCATGTTAACTGATCTCACTTTGGAAGTCGACCTGGCAGCTGTTTGTACACGAAAATTTAGTTCATTTTCAATGGAATTTGATGACTCGACAGTCTCATGCCATATCATATGCTGTACTGTATATGAATTTGCATGAAATTAAACACAATTCCCAACTAAGGGCAAAACTGCAACAGATGTCGATAGTATAGACATTGTCATTGCGCTAATCAATACAGTATGTTTCGTAAATATTTCGATTCCCAAAGCCAAAGGCAAACATATTTGTGAAGAGTTTAAATTCGTTCACGAATCAATCATGACATTACAAGATTTATAGCGAGGATATGCACATATCAACGATATTTCAGCATTGAAGCATGCATATAAACACGGCGAGCCAGAGGCAGAGTAAAACGATTTTAATTTTAAATCGATAGAAGAAAATGGATCGCTTGAAAATTTTTATGGCCAGTCTGTTTTTGGGATTTGACTTCGAAGGCTGAACGACTAATTAATGTATTCTCTTGTGACTCTTAGTGTCTGGAGAAGTTTTAAGATTCAAACATTTTCTGTGCAAATAGTTGGACATATGTCTGCACGAGAATGAAAACTTTGTATATGCAAACATATTTTCCACGATGCGATAGTACGTTAGGCAATCTCTTGACTCTATAGAGTATAGTTATATACACGACTACACATGTCGACATAGCTTCAAATCGAAATTGTGATTAACTGACAACATGATAAAGTCTTTAGAATTCGCACATTTTACAAACAATATGCATATCTATGGTCTCATTTACACATATTACATGTGGAGCCAATCAGAATTCAATTTCTTACGTTTGCAAATTAACACAACTGAATATACGTTCGTTTACGTGCTCCGGTGAATGTTAACTAATAGTCCTGACTATAGTCTTAATGATCATGACTATAGTTATGTCTATTTAACAATTAGACAACGAAGCCGGGTTGTCTATGAGCGAATAGTCAACGAGGCGAAGTCGAGTTGACTATTTGCTCATAGACAACGAGGCTGAGTTGTCTAATTGTTTTCAGTATAAACCACATAAAGAAAATGGAATTTTTCACTTATTTTTATGTAAAGTAATAACTTTTTAACGAAATGAGCGTTTAAATGGCTTCCTTTGGCGAAATTACGCCTCAGCTTTGTTGACAACTACTCAGTGTTGCGAACTCCCAAGAATGACTTGAAAAATATAACTTGTGAGTTTCAAAAAAGTTAAAAAACATGTCGTAAAACAGTATAATAGAAAGAGACCGTTATACAAACAAAATTTGGCTAATTAAAAGAAGGAAACAAGGCTTAAAAATCCAAAATTTCGAACACAAGATGGCTTCCTGAATTGTTACTAAATAAAATTTACGTTAAAATTTACGTGTCATTGAAATCTTTAAAATATCTGCAACATGAAGAGGCAAACCATTTCCATCATCAAGCCAGTATACATAGACAATAGTTTAGGTTAAAATTTAATCGAAAAACGCGATTAAAAAGGCTCGAAAAAGGCGAATAACAAACTCGGCCAAAGTCTCGAAATTCTAGTAAACTAAAAACCCTTTAAAATGATAGCTAAATACATGAACTGGTGCTTAAAATAAGCACACACTAAAGAGGTTGAGAAAAAAGGGGTAAGTAGCTACAAACATTTGTTGAATTTCAACGATTCTGCTTGGAATATTAACAAACATCGTGCATATATTTTGAAAAAATCACCTGTCACTTTCATGTCCAAAACTACAAGCAAAAGTTGAGAAATTTTACCACATGTGTCAGCAGTTTCCAAGAATCTGTGTTTGTGTGTTATCCAGAACCAAAATTAGGCCATTTTGATGAACTTTTCTCCTTTAAATGCAGCTTTTAACACTTAAAAACCGGCCATTGACTCTCGTGTCCTTGCCCGCTTGTTGCTACTAGTAGGCTATCACTAATAGCCTACTAGTAGCGTAGCCAATCAGAACACACGATACGTGATAGCCTACTAGTAGGTTTAGACTAAATCTTAATGGTCATGACTATAGTCTTAAAGGCCATGATCATGTTGCTTGAGGGACGATATAATGTTCCTCGTTTGCTGCGCTCACTCATGCCATAATATCGTCCCTCAAGCAACATGACCTTTAAGACTATAGTCATGACCATTAGACTTTAGTATAAACCTACTAGTAGGCTATCACATTTCGTGCCCTCTGATTGGCTACCCTACTAGCAGGCTATTAATAGAAAATACAAAATGGCGGAAAATTCGCGTTTTGCACTTTTGCCGAAGTGTCTGATGATTTTTTGGATGACTTGTTGAACAATTCTGTATTAAAAAAACCCCGAAAAAGCAACAAAAATATGGAATGGCAATTTTTAAGGGTACGTAAATAGACAAAATAACATCCACTCAATGAAATTTTAAAATTAAAACTGAATTTTGTAAAACATTTTACGCGAACAAAAACTAAAATATTTGTTTACCTTTAATGGTTTTATAATGGTTTTTTGTGTATTTTTGTATTGTGTTTGCAGCCTAGTTGTAAATTAATGATAAAGTTTATACTAAAACAATTAGACAACTCGGCCTCGTTGCCTATGAGCAAATAGTCAACTCGGGTTCGCCTCGTTGACTATTCGCTCATAGCCAACTCGGCCTCGTTGTCTAATTGTTAAATAGACATGACTATAGTCATGACCATTAAGACTATAGTCAGGACTATTAAGACTATAGTCACGACTATTAAGACTATAGTCATGACTATTAAGATTATAGTCATGACTATTAAGACTATAGTCATGACTAATAAGACTATAGTCATGACTATTAAGACTGTAGTCATGACAATTAAGACTATGTTCATAACTATTAAGACTATAGTCAGCACTACTAAGACTATAGTCATGACATTAAGACTATAGTCAAGACTATTAAGACTATAGTTATGACTATTAAGACTATAGTCAGGACTATGAACTACCTAGAGTGGTTCCGAGCTATTGAGAACTCGGCTACGAGCTATTTAGGGTGACACAAGCCTGTCGAGATTGGCTCCGGATATCATACAATATCTTAGGATGTCAATATCTAAAGGATCGAATCATGCAGTATCTTATTTAAGATGTTCCACAGCATCTTGGCATATCAATATCTTATGATATCCTTCAGTATCTTAGGATATCAATATCTCAAGATATCAATATCTTAGGATATGATACAATATCTTAGGATATCATACAGTATCTTAGATATTATACAATATTTTAGGATATTATACTGTATCTTACGATATCACACAGTATCTTAGGATATCAATATCTCTGATGATGAAAGCAGCCACGATAATGACAGCAGCCAAGATGACGAATCGGATAGTGCATCGTCTCAAACAAGTGACGATATATATTAGAAGCATAACTTTGTAAAACATTTTGAAGAAATAAATGTATTTTAGAAGTGAAATCTTGTGCAAACTTTTGTCTGCAAAGCCACGCGCCCGATTTTAAGGTAATAAATAATCCCTATCTATCCATAATAAACACTTAAGAGATTGAACTTTGGCTTGTAATCCATTAATGACTGTTAATGACTTTGGCGGTATACGTTTTAGAGAGCCATAAACGACAAAATTTCGATATATCTTGCATATAATCTGTAGTAACTCTCTGTTCGTTAGTAATCTTTTTCCTGTCTGAAGCTCGTTGGGTGGAATAAAAATTTTTTGTATATATTCAAGCGGGGTGGGCTGCTTAATCACTTTTTAATGACTCTGTAATATGCAAATATCGATCATAACAACGGCGTTGACAAAGATTTTAACTTGGGCTTAGCAACTGCTTAGTTCTGTTTAAAAATGTTCATATGTATGTCAGGATTTTTATTATTCCTTGTTTAATTAATAGTCCTAAACACGATGAATATATCCGCTGGGAAAACCAAGGATTGTGTTAAAGTAGTGGGCACTCTAAGATAATCTAATAAAACCTTGTAATAAGATGAATTCAAATACACCTTTTATACTCTATTTCTATTGTCGTTTATGATTTTTGGGAATTTTGACTAAACTGTGATATTTTCTGCAGAATTCCCACCGGAATCTTTGCAAACTCCTGTAGGTCAGGAATTTTCGTAATACACAATTTTCACTGCGCATGCGTATAAGTACAAAATCTACGTCCCACAAGCATTACAACAACTTTAGTAGAATATAAAAATTTTTAAAATACTGGTATAAATAATTGGTTTACACTCGTTTGAGTACATTATAAACGCGTGTGATTGGTATGAAATGATATCCTGATGACGTAATGGGTGGAGCTCTAGTCCTCTACACGCTCCATATTTCACATCGCATAATAGTCTGAACGTTCCTCTTTCGAAAGAACATGATTTGTTCACAATTTGGCCGGCAATTTGCCATTCCCCTTATTACGTTTTCGTAGCGCTTTGCATTGTGGTTATAGTGGCATCACTGATAAAGATGGCGGCCTCGAACGAAAATATTGAGTGTTTTCGAGAATATTTTGCTGTTGGCTATCGCGCAGCGGACCCTTTTTTAAAAGTTCTTGCACGGGTCAGGACAAAAAGTAAGCCATCTTCAATATCAGTGATCCCATTCTATCCACAATGCAAAGCGTTACAAAAACGTAATAAGGGGAATCTATTATTCCCGTGACAGACGTAGTACTAATTTGGACAATTCCGCGCGTAATACTAAAATACTCAAAATTTGCTAATTTCACAGGGCTATATTTTCCGTGTTTACAACATATTTTATTTTTTTAAATTTTCATAGCTACGTGCCTTTTTAGCATATACACAAGTAAAACATTTCCACCCGATAATTTGTTTAACTATTAATATTCCTTTATTTGTAATTTAGTTCCACATTTATTTGAGGGTGACATTGTGTTAACACCCGACGATATTAAGGAACTGAAAGAATTAGAGGAAGGAGGAGATAATGGACAGGCCTCGCCAGATATCACGAAGAGGAACGCCAGGAGGAATCGTAAAAAGTTATGGGTCACAAAAATTATACCGTACGAATTGCCGGAATCTTTGAAAGGTATATATTCCAAAGACCATTTCTACCCATAATATTTTAAAACACTAAAATATATTAACATCACGACTGTTGTAAACAAATGGTTTTCGCAAAAAGGAATTTTCCCACGCTTTTATAATTTTCAATGAAACTAGTAAGAAAGATGTCATAATGCTCCAAATCGCTTTCATCACCTTCCCACATCGGTTGTTTTGTGTTTGAAATTTACAAAATATATATTACTGTTCAATAGGCAATTGTCCTGCATATCGAGTATTCTCCCAACATTCGCCAAGTGCATTATCATATCATATAAAAGCGCGAGACGAATTTATCTCTTTCTTTTACAATATAAGTAGAAAATATTACATAGTAAGCAATTGTACTCAAAAGATCGATGGACTTCAAAATTCTCCTAACATGTACTTAGTGACGTCATGCGCATATTTTTACGTGTCGCTTGACTTAATTAGGCCAATTTTAAGCGTGTGACGGATAACAATACAACATTTTGATAAGATTTTGGTGTGTAAAAAGTTGCGGAGAAACTGATTAATTTGCTGGAGATAAAAACAGCGATACACTGACTGATTTGATAATTTTTCAAATCTGGCCTCTAGGCTGCAGGGTTTGCTAAGAAAGACGTTAGATTGTTGGTTCCGTCGTGTTGATAGGCATCAAACTCTCTGTTATATCCATTTATATTATAACTTTAGAATATTTTATGCTTTATAATCTGGAGCGTAGGAACCGGGGGGAGGGCACCTGTCCCCACAAATTTCTTCAAAGTGTCCTTTTTTGTGCTGAAAAGTGCCCTTTTTGTACAAGCTAATGTGGCTGGAAATACAATTATCACTTATTTACTGAGACCGAGGGAAACAGTGTGTTTTGTGGACCCGAGACCGTCGATGTTTCCCGAGGCGAAGCCGAGGGAAACATCGACGGTCGAGGGTCCACAAAACACACTGCTTTCCCGAGGTCTCAGTAAATAAGTGTTTTATTATATATCAATAGTCAAAGAGACAACAAATTAAAGAACAAATGAACGTAAATACATGAAATATTTTATTGTTAAAACGTTATATTAAACACTGGCTACACTGCAGTTATAAGAAGCGAAAGTTTTAATTACGTACTAGGCATGTCCAAAGGTCGCACCTTCACGTGATGGCGCACGTGATTTTTTTTTGTTATTCGCCGGTGGATAACGTATTATCTCCCTCTCGCGCTGTTGCGAGGGAGACAGCCTAATTTCGTCACTCTCACGTGATATGCTCTCAACCAATAAAACACTAGAAAAATGCGACTTTGACTATTGATATATAATAATCGAAGGTGTCCTTTTTCGGTGAGGAAATATCAATGTTTTAAAAAAAAATTGGCAAAAACGTTCATTATACGTTGGAATTAAAAATGTTGAAAAGGAGTATTATATTAAGCACGAGATGTGGCCTGAAAATTTTTCTCCTGTTCTCCCCTCCCGCCCAACCCGTTGCCAACATTTCTGGAAAATTTTTTTTTAAAAAACTTTAAGAACTTTAAAAAGTGCCTCTGGAAGCTAGTGCCCTCCTTTATTGCATTGTCTCTGGCACTGACAGTGCTAGGATTTATATTATTTGCTAAGCAATCAAGTATCTTAATGTACGGTGTTGGTTTGGGGACCCTTTTATCTGGGGTCATTGGAATAATATCCCCATGAATGTTCACATCTCCACGGTCTTTAGCAAACAGCTTGTCTCATTTGTCCATTTTCTATCGATACAGCGAGATTAGAAGTGCCAGTAAAAGCGGCGATTAAAGAATACCACGAAAAGACTTGTTTGAAGTTTGTTCCGCGTACAACAGAGAAAAACTGGATAAGATTTGTTAGCAAATCCGGGTAAGTGTATTTATTATATAACAGAGAAGGAAATGGCTTGGGTGCGTTGGCCGAAATTTTGTATATAAAAACTATATATCAAACAAACGCAGAATGTGGCTGGGGCCTTGACTATCGTAAGTCTTGACTATCGCGTAAGGGCTTAGACCTTCTCTTTAAAGATATATTTCCTAGTCATGTTACAACCTATATATATATATATATATATATATATATATATATATATATATATATATATATATATATATATATATATATATATATATATATATATATATATATATATATATATATATATATATATTTCAATCCGGAGAACTTTAATTAATTATAATATGCCTGGATTACAAATCTTTAAACTTATATATATATATATTTTAAAAACTCATTAATAATTCAGGAGGAAAACAAAAAGAAAAATCATAAGCGTGTCGTATCTTTATATGTGA